>SRMA01027252.1:19744-32260 GCA_007224835.1 Danionella cerebrum | reverse complement strand
GAGTTAGAGGGTCCAGATTGGGTCAGATTTCTTATGATGACCATTTGAATCCTTGGGCCAAATTTCATAACTTTCCCGCAATCGGTTCATAGGGCTGCCATTGACTTCAATGGCGGAATAATAATAATAAATATAACTGCAAGCAGTGATACGGGGCCAAGCGCCATCAGAATGAAGAAGGGGAAAAAGATGAACAAAGGCTGAAAAGAAACAAAAAAGGTATTTTAAGTTTCGTCGAGAGAGCTGAAGTACATGTGAGCAAAGAAAAATTGGGCAAAAAAACTATATGGCTGACATCTAATTAACTAACATAGTAAACGTTCAAAGAAACTGACTCAGCATGATGCTTCAAAAATATGAAATTAAATTTTAGGATTTAAAAAAAAAATCATTTTTCATATATCCTGGCCACTAGGGGGCACCGAATTCAAACTCCATAAGGAACCTTAACACGTGGCTGTTACAACACTCACCAAATTTAGTCTTATTTAACTGAACGGTTTGAGAGAGACATCCAATTGACCTTTTTACTAGTTTCACAATGTTTATTTATTAATTTCTCAAAAACCATTAGACCAAAAAAATTTCTAGTGATAACTTTTTGTCAATCGGGTCTGTAGATTATATTTCATGAGTTTCATGGGAATTGGATGAACAGTTTAGGAGTTAGAAAAAGTTGCAGTTTTGATTATTCAAAATGGCGGCTAATTGGATAATTGGAACAAGACGTCATGGTGTTCGTTAAAATTGATATTGACCATGGAATCAGTTGCAAAAATAATTTTGTCCTTAGACCACACATTTCATGAGTTATTTGCATTAATGTTTGTGAAATTTTGGACTAGTGGTGGCGCTATAGAGTATGACCTAGAAACTCCAGATTGGGTCATAGTACTTATAATAGCCCACTGTATCAGCGTGTCAAATTTTATAATTTTCCTGCAAGGTGTTCATAAGTCATTTGGACAAAATGTTAATTTTTGACAAAAAAACAAAATGGCTGACTTCAAAAATTTCTGACCTAATAAAAATGCACATATACCGACTCGTTATGACGCCCTGAACACTTTAAGACCAAATTTATGAATTTTGGACAAAGTGATATGAAGTTATTAGCCAAAAAAGACATTTTTTGTATCTCCTGACCACTAGGGGGCACTGAGTTAAAACTCAGCAGGCAACCTCAGGACATGACTCTTATAACACACAGCAAATTTGGTCTCAATCCACCGAATGGTTTACGAGATATAGCCATATGGCCACTTTTGCTAGTTTTATATTTTATTTATTCGTTAATTTCTCTAAAACCATAAGACCAAATAAATTTCTTTTGATAACTTTTGCTCAATAGGGTCTGTAGATGATACTGCATGAGTTTCATGGGAATTGGATGAACAGGCTAGGAGGAGTTCGAAAAAGTTGCCATTTTAATTATTCAAAATGGCGGCTAATTGGATAATTGGAACATGAGATCATTGAGATCATTAGAATCATCATGAGCCATGGAATCAGTGGCAAAAAGAATTTTGTTTTTACACCATAGAATTCTTGAGTTATTGGCATTTACATATGTGAAACTTTTGACTAGTGGTGGCGCTATAGAGTTTGAGTTAGAGGGTCCAGATTTGGTCAGATTTCTTATGATGACCATTTGAATCCTTGGGCCAAATTTCATAACTTTCCCGTAATCGGTTCATGGGGCTGCCATTGACTTCAATGGCGGAATAATAATAATAATAATAATAATAAAAATATAACTGCAAGCAGTAATGCGGGGCCAAGCCTCCAGTAGGCAAAACGTGAGCAGAAGAACCATCAAAATGTAAACCAAAGACATATGAAATCACCTCAAGGCATGGTAGCATAAAAAACAAGTTGAATTGAGCACTATCTAAAATTTTATGAATTTTGACCATTAGATGGCGCTCCTAGTAACTTTTGTTCTGGGGTCAGTCTTTGGTACTGATGACTCACAACAAATTTGGTGTCAATATGGCAAACAATTGCAGAGATAGAGCTTCGGAAACCACATGACCCGACGGCATCACAATCGTCATGGCTCTTATCGAAAACGGCAAAAGCAATCAACACGTTACGAATACCTTTTTGCCAGCAAGGTCTAAGGATGTTCCAATTCAAATTTGGTGAGAATCAGTCAAACGGCCTGGGTGGAGTTAGAAAAAGTAAGGTTTTCAGCCAATTCAACATGACAGACAGGAAGTTCAATCAATTATGGTAAATTTTATATCTATGTTTCAGCTCGACCTAAGGAACAAAACTGGATGAGATTTTTGACAATAGGCTAAACTAGCAAAAGTTATTAGCATTTTTCTAAAATCGTTTATATCTTTTGACCAAAAGGTGGCGCTGGCGTAAAATTTGTTGAGTCTCTTCAGGGCATGGTGTCAAACATGCACAACAACTTTCAGAATTTCAAAGTAAAGTATGTTTGAAATACAGCATTTTTTGGCATAAATCAAAATGGCCGACGCCTAAAATGGCCGACACAGTAAAAATGGACATGGTCCGACTCGGCTTGATGCTCCAAACGCGCTGATACCAATTTTATGAATTTTGGACAAACGGTTTGGGAAATACAGGCAGAATTGCCCATTTTTTATATCTCCGGACCACTAGGGGGCAGAGCGACGAAACACTGCATGCAGCCTCAGATCATAGGTGTTACAACATAGACAAAGTTTGGTATACATAGGCTAAAGCGTTGCGAAGTTATTGCCTTACAATCATTTTTGCGAGTTTTGCATAAGGATCATTTGCGAATAATTCAATAACGGTTTGACGATTCAAAAATCCAAGCAATAACTTTTGTTCGGCATAGTCAGTAGATGACGTGGAGCGAATTTCGTGAAGTTTGGACAAACGGCCACGGAGGAGTTAGCAAAAGTAGGTTTTTCATAAAATTCAAAATGGCGGAAAAATTTGCATGACGGAAAATGACGTCATAGGGTCAGGTCGATTCGTCTTGAGCCAAGGAATCAGTGGGAAGTGGAATTTTGTTTATTCGACTTACGGTTCAAAAGTTATTAGCATAACCGTAGGTGTAACTTTGGCCTATTGGTGGCGCTAGACGGTTTGGTTTGGAGACTTCAAATTTGGTCAGACTGGAGGTCAGAGGCTTGGCAGTCAGTGGGCCAAATTTCATAACTTTCCCGCAAGCGGGTCATAGGGCTGCCATTGACTTCGAGACGGAAATGGAAGAAGAAGAATAATAATAAATATAACTGCAAGCAGTAATGCGGGGCCAAGCCTCCAGTAGGCAAAACGTGAGCAGAAGTACCATCAAAATGTAAACCAAAGACATATGAAATCACCACAATGCATGGTAGCAAAAAACAAGTTAATTGAGCGCTATTTAAAATTTTATGAATTTTGACCATAAGGTGGCGCTCTTAGTAACTTTTGTTTTGGGGTCAGCCTTTGGTACTGATGACTCACAACAAATTTGGTGTCAATATGGCAAACGGTTGCAGAGATACAGCTTCGGAAACCACTTGACCCGACGGCATCACAATCGTCATGGCTCTTATCGAAAACGGTAAAAGCAATCAACACGCTACGAATAACTTTTTGCCAGCAAGGTCTAAGGATGTTCCGATTCAAATTTGGTGAGAATCGGACAAACGGTCTGGGTGGAGTTAGAAAAAGTAAGGTTTTCAGCCAATTTCAACATGGCAGACAGGAAGTTCAATCAATTATGGTCAATTTTATATCTATGTTTTCAGCTCAACCTAAGGAACAAAACTGGATGAGATTTTTGACAATAGGCTAAAGCTAGCAAAAGTTATTAGCATTTTTCTAAAATCGTTTATATCTTTTGACCACAAGGTGGCGCTGGCGTAAAATTTGTTGAGTCCCTTCAGGGCATGGTGTCAAACATGCACAACAACTTTCAGAATTTTAAAGTAAAGCATGTTTGAAATACAGCATTTTTTGGCATAATCAAAATGGCCGACGCCCAAAATGGCCGACACAGTAAAAATGGACATGGTTCGACTCGGCTTGATGCTCCAAACGCGCTGATACCAATTTTATGAATTTTGGACAAACGGTTTGGGAAATACAGGCCAAATTGCCATTTTTTTATATCTCCGGACCACTAGAGGGCAGAGCGACGAAACACTGCAAGCATCCTCTGATCATAGGTGTTACAACATAGACAAAGTTTGGTGTACATAGGCTAAAGCGTTGCGAAGTTATAGCCTTACAATCATTTTGGCGAGTTTTGCGTAAGGTTTATTCGCTAATAATTTGATAACGGTTTAACGAATCGAAAATCCAAGTAATAACTTTTGTTCGGCATAGTCAGTAGATGATGTGGAGCGAATTTCGTGAAGTTTGGACAAACGGCCACGGAGGAGTTAGCAAAAGTAGGTTTTTCATAAAATTCAAAATGGCGGAAAAATTTGCATGGCGGAAAATGACGTCATAGGGTCAGTTCGATTCGTCTTGAGCCAAGGAATCAGTGGGAAGTGGAATTTCGTTTATTCGACTTACGGTTCAAAAGTTATTAGCATAAACCTGGGTGTAACTTTGGCCTATTGGTGGCGCTAGACGGTTTGGTTTGGAGACTTCAAATTTGGTCAGCTTAAAGGTCAGAGGCTTGGCAGTCAGTGGGCCAAATTTCATAACTTTCCCGCAAACGGTTCATACGGCTCCCATTGACTTCATTACGGAAGAAGAAGAAGAAGAAGAAGAAATATAACTGCAAGCAGTAATGCGGGGCCAAGCATCCAGTAGGCAAAACGTGAGCAGAAGCACCATCAAAATGTAAACCAAAGACATGAAATTGACTCAAAAAATTGAAATTGAGCACTATCTAAAATTTTATGAATTTTGACCATTAGATGGCGCTCCTAGTAACTTTTGTTCTGGGGTCAGTCTTTGGTACTGATGACTCACAACAAATTTGGTGTCAATATGGCAAACAATTGCAGAGATAGAGCTTCGGAAACCACATGACCCGACGGCATCACAATCGTCATGGCTCTTATCGAAAACGGCAAAAGCAATCAACACGTTACGAATACCTTTTTGCCAGCAAGGTCTAAGGATGTTCCAATTCAAATTTGGTGAGAATCAGTCAAACGGCCTGGGTGGAGTTAGAAAAAGTAAGGTTTTCAGCCAATTCAACATGGCAGACAGGAAGTTCAATCAATTATGGTAAATTTTATATCTATGTTCTCAGCTCGACCTAAGGAACAAAACTGGATGAGATTTTTGACAATAGGCTAAAGCTAGCAAAAGTTATTAGCATTTTTCTAAAATCGTTTATATCTTTTGACCACAAGGTGGCGCTGGCGTAAAATTTGTTGAGTCCCTTCAAGGCATGGTGTCAAACATGCACAACAAGTTTCAGAATTTCAAAGTAAAGCATGTTTGAAATACAGCATTTTTTGGCATAATTCAAAATGGCCGACGCCCAAAATGGCCGACACAGTAAAAATGGACATGGTTCGACTCGGCTTGATGCTCCAAACGCGCTGATACCAATTTTATGAATTTTGGACAAACGGTTTGGGAAATACAGGCCAAATTGCCATTTTTTATATCTCCGGACCACTAGGGGGCAGAGCGACGAAACACTGCATGCAGCCTCAGATCATAGGTGTTACAACATAGACAAAGTTTGGTGTACATAGGCTAAAGCGTTGCGAAGTTATAGCCTTACAATCATTTTTGCGAGTTTTGCATAAGGATCATTCGCGAATAATTCGATAACGGTTTGACTTTTCAAAAATCGAAGAAATAACTTTTGTTTGGCATAGTCAGTAGATGATGTGGAGCGAATTTCGTGAAGTTTGGACTAACGGCCACGGAGGAGTTAGCAAAAGTAGGTTTTTCATAAAATTCAAAATGGCGGAAAAATTTGCATGGCGGAAAATGACGTCATAGGGTCAGTTCGATTCGTCTTGAGCCAAGGAATCAGTGGGAAGTGGAATTTCGTTTATTCGACTTACGGTTCAAAAGTTATTAGCATAAACGTGGGTGTAACTTTGGCCTATTGGTGGCGCTAGATGGTTTGGTTTGGAGACTTCAAAATTGGTCAGATTGTAGGTCAGAGGCTTGGCAGTCAGTGGGCCAAATTTCATAACTTTCCCGCAAACGGTTCATAAGGCTCCCATTGACTTCATTACGGAAGAAGAAGAAGAAGAAGAAGAATAAGAAGAAGAATAATAAATAAATATAACTGCAAGCAGTAATGCGGGGCCAAGCATCCAGTAGGCAAAACGTGAGCAGAAGCGCCATCAAAATGTAAACCAAAGACATGAAATCGACTCAAAAAATCGAAATCGAGCGCTATTCAAAATTTTATGAATTTTGACCATTAGGTGGCGCTCTTAGTAACTTTTGTTTTGGGGTCAGCCTTTGGTACTGATGACTCACAACAAATTTGGTGTCAATATGGCAAACAATTGCAGAGATAGAGCTTCGGAAACCACTTGACCCGACGGCATCACAATCGTCATGGCTCTTATCGAAAACGGCAAAAGCAATCAACACGTTACGAATACTTTTTGCCAGCAAGGTCTAAGGATGTTCCATTCAAATTTGGTGAGA
The DNA here is from genome assembly GCA_007224835.1 of Danionella cerebrum. Classification (NCBI taxonomy): domain Eukaryota; kingdom Metazoa; phylum Chordata; class Actinopteri; order Cypriniformes; family Danionidae; genus Danionella; species Danionella cerebrum. The sequence continues at coordinate 25,681 of SRMA01027252.1, read as the reverse complement.
ATCGGACAAACGGTCTGGGTGGAGTTAGAAAAAGTAAGGTTTTCAGCCAATTCAACATGGCAGACAGGAAATTCAATCAATTATGGTAAATTTTATATCTATGTTTTCAGCTCGACCTAAGGAACAAAACTGGATGAGATTTTTGACAATAGGCTAAACTAGCAAAAGTTATTAGCATTTTTCTAAAATCGTTTATATCTTTTGACCACAAGGTGGCGCTGGCGTAAAATTTGTTGAGTCCCTTCAGGGCATGGTGTCAAACATGCACAACAACTTTCAGAATTTTAAAGTAAAGCATGTTTGAAATACAGCATTTTTTTGGCATAATTCAAAATGGCCGACGCCCAAAATGGCCGACACAGTAAAAATGGACATGGTTCGACTCGGCTTGATGCTCCAAACGCGCTGATACCAATTTTATGAATTTTGGACAAACGGTTTGGGAAATACAGGCCGAATTGCCAATTTTTTATATCTCCGGACCACTAGGGGGCAGAGCCACGAAACACTGCATGCAGCCTCAGATCATAGGTGTTACAACATAGACAAAGTTTGGTGTACATAGGCTAAAGCGTTGCGAAGTTATGCCTTACAATCATTTTTGCGAGTTTTGCGTAAGGATCATACGCGAATAATTCAATAACGGTTTGACGATTCAAAAATCCAAGAAATAACTTTTGTTCGGCATAGTCAGTAGATGATGTGGAGCGAATTTCGTGAAGTTTGGACAAACGGCCACGGAGAAGTTAGCAAAAGTAGGTTTTTCATAAAATTCAAAATGGCGGAAAAATTTGCATGACGGAAAATGACGTCATAGGGTCAGGTCGATTCGTCTTGAGCCAAGGAATCAGTGGGAAGTGGAATTTTGTTTATTCGACTTACGGTTCAAAAGTTATTAGCATAAACGTGGGTGTAACTTTGGCCTATTGGTGGCGCTAGATGGTTTGGTTTGGAGACTTCAAATTTGGTCAGATTGTAGGTCAGAGGCTTGGCAGTCAGTGGGCCAAATTTCATAACTTTCCCGCAAACGGTTCATAGGGCTGCCATTGACTTTGCGGCGGAAGAAGAAGAAGAAGAAGGAAGAAATATAACTGCAAGCAGTAATGCGGGGCCAAGCATCCAGTAGGCAAAATGTGAGCAGAAGCGCCATCAAAATGTAAACCAAAGACATGAAATCGACTGAAAAAATCGAAATCGAGCGCTATTCAAAATTTTATGAATTTTGACCACTAGGTGGCGCTCTTAGTAACTTTTGTTTTGGGATCAGCCTTTGGTACTGATGACTCACAAGAAATTTCGTGTCAATATGGCAAACGGTTGCAGAGATACAGCTTCGGAAACCACTTCACCCGACGGCATCACAATCGTCATGGCTTTTATTGAAAACTGTAAAAGCAATCAATACGCTACAAATAACTTTTTGCCAGCAAGGTCTAAGGATCTTCCGATTCAAATTTGGTGAGAAACGGACAAACGGTCTAGGTGGAGTCAGAAAAGGTAAGGTTTTCAGCCATTTCAACATGGCAGACAGGAAATTCAATCAATTATGGTAAATTTTATATGTATGTTTTTAGCTCAACCTAAGGAACAAAACTGGATGAGATTTTTGGCAATAGGCTAAAGCTAGCAAAAGTTATTAGCATTTTTCTAAAATCGTTTATATCTTTTGACCACTAGATGGCGCTGGTGTAAAATTTGTTGAGTCCCTTCAGGGCATGGTGTCAAACATGACCAACAACTTTCAGAATTTTAAAGTAATGCATGTTTGAAATACAGCATTTTTTGGCACAATTCAAAGTGGCCGACGCCCAAAATGGCCGACACAGTAAAAATGGACATGGTCCGACTCGGCTTGATGCTCCAAACGCGCTGATACCAATTTTATGAATTTTGGACAAACGGTTTGGGAAATACAGGCCGAAATGCCAATTTTTTTATATCTCCGGACCACTAGGGGGCAGAGCGACGAAACACTGCATGCAGCCTCAGATCATAGGTGTTACAGCATAGACAAAGTTTGGTGTACATAGGCTAAAGCGTTGGGAAGTTATAGCCTTACAATCATTTTTGCGAGTTTTGTGTAAGGATCATTCGTGAATAATTCGATAACGGTTTGACGATTCAAAAATCCAAGAAATAACTTTTGTTTGGCATAGTCAGTAGATGATGTGGAGCGAATTTCGTGAAGTTTGGACAAACGGCCACGGAGGAGTTAGCAAAAGTAGGTTTTTAATAAAATTCAAAATGGCGGAAAAATTTGCATGACGGAAAATGACGTCATAGGGTCAGGTCGATTTGTCTTGAGCCAAGGAATCAGTGGGAAGTGGAATTTTGTTTATACGACTTACGGTTCAAAAGTTATTAGCATAAACGTGGGTAAAACTTTGGCCTATTGGTGGCGCTAGACGGTTTGGTTTGGAGACTTCAAATTTGGTCAGCTTATAGGTCAGAGGCTTGGCAGTAAGTGGGCCAAATTTCATAACTTTCCCGCAAACGGTTCATAAGGCTCCCATTGACTTCATTACGGAAGAAGAAGAAGAAGGAGGAAATATAACTGCAAGCAGTAATGCGGGGCCAAGCATCCAGTAGGCAAAACGTGAGCAGAAGCGCCATCAAAATGTAAACAAAAGACATGAAATCGACTCAAAAAATCGAAATCGAGCGCTTTTTAAAATTTTATGAATTTTGATTATTGTTGGCACTCTTAGTAACGTTTGTTTTCGGGTCAGCCTTTGGTACTGATGACTCACAAGAAATTTCGTGTCAATATGGCAAACGGTTGCAGAGATACAGCTTCGGAAACCACTTGACCAGAAGGCATTACAATCGTCATGGCTTTTATTAAAAACGGTAAAAGCAATCAAAATGCTACGAATAACTTTGTGCCGGCAAGGTCTAAGGATGTTCCGATTCAAATTTGGTGAGAATCAGACAAACGGTCTGGGTGGAGTTAGAAAAAGTAACGTTTTAAGCCAATTCAACATGGCAGACAGGAAATTCAATCAATTATGGTAAATTTTATATCTATGTTCTCAGCTCCACCTAAGGAACAAAACTGGATGAGATTTTTGACAATAGGCTCAACTAGCAAAAGTTATTAGCATTTTTCTAAAATCGTTTATATCTTTTGGCCACAAGGTGGCGCTGGCGTAAAATTTGTTGAGTCTCTTCAGGGCATGGTGTCAAACATGCACAACAACTTTCAAAATTTTAAAGTAAAGCATGTTTGAAATACAGCATTTTTTGGCATAATTCAAAATGGCCGACGCCCAAAATTGCTGACACTGTAAAAATGGTTATGGTTCGACTCGGCTTGATGGTCCAAACGCGCTGATAACAATTTTATGAATTTTGGACAAACGGTTTGGGAAATACAGGACGAATTGCCAATTTTTTATATCTCCGGACCACTAGAGGGCAGAGCGACGAAACACTGCAAGCATCCTCTGATCATAGGTGTTACAACATAGACAAAGTTTGGTGTACATAGGTTAAAGCGTTGCAAAGTTATAGCCTGACAATCATTTTGGCGAGTTTTGCGTAAGGTTTATTCGCTAATAATTCAAAAACGGTTTAACGAATCGAAAATCCAAGTAATAACTTTTGTTCGGCATAGTCAGTAGATGATGTGGAGCGAATTTCATGAAGTTTGGACAAACGGCCACGGAGGAGTTAGCAAAAGTAGGTTTTTCATATAATTCAAAAAAGAGAAAAAATTTGCATGGCGGAAAATGACGTCATAGGGTCAGGTCGATTCGTCTTGAGCCAAGGAATCAGTGGGAAGTGGAATTTTGTTTATACGACTTACGGTTCAAAAGTTATTAGCATAAACGTGGGTGTAACTTTGGCCTATTGGTGGCGCTAGACGGTTTGGTTTGAAGACTTCAAATTTGGTCAGCTTATAGGTCAGAGGCTTGGCAGTAAGTGGGCCAAATTTTATAACTTTCCCGCAAACGGTTCATAAGGCTCCTATTGACTTCATTACGGAAGAAGAAGAAGAAGAAGAAGAAGAAGAAGGAAGAATAATAATTAAAGCTGCAAGCAGCGATCAAGGGCTCGAGCACCTACGTCGCCATCGCCTCTCGGTGGCCAAGTCGTTACAATGTGCTCTACGACCGATCCTTAGTTAGAAGACGTATTCAAGCGAGATCTGTTCAACTAACCTAATGATACAGGCAACTCAAGGAAAATAAAATCCCATCTCAAAGCATCATGACCCCCAGGTGGCGCTAACGAATCTAAATATTTATGAGTTGATATATTTTTTGGGACTGTTTTGGCCAATATTCTGGTACCCTGTCAAAATTGGTAAAAATGCAGTTTTAAATGCTGTTCCACCTGTGATCACTTGGTGGCGCTATAACCGATGAATAATGTTGTAGATGTGTTTAGACAGGGACTTTTAGTATAGTTGGTACATTTGGGATCCATCAGACATTGTATGGCTGAGTTATAATAACTTCCTGTTTATGGCGAAACGTCAAATTTCAATGGCTGGTGTACGTACAACGTTTATCAAAGTTATAAAAGCTTCGCAATTTAACATCCCACATACCTTAAGAGAAGATTTCTGGAGTTGGAAGGTGAGCAGATAAAATCTCTAGGAGGAGTTCGTTGAAGTATGAGACATGGAAAAGTGCCATTTTAAGGGTTTTTTGCTAAATAATTAACTTCCTGTTGATTTTGGAAACTCGCTTCAATTGACTTTTTTGTTTGTCTTGATCTGCAACATAAGTGTGGCAATTTTCAAGGATGTCCTTTAAACACAGTCTGAAATAGCAGTAAAAAACAGCAGAAATTGCTATATTGCATGCTGCCATTAGGTAGCGCTATAACTGACACTGTATTGCGCTCTATGAAATCCTTCAGACATGGACTCTTAACACGCATGACGAATTTTAACCTGATCAGACATTGCATTGCTGAGTTAATAACCACTTCCTGTTCATAGAAAAAGTTCGACTTTCGAGGACTGCCATTCGCGCATCGTAAAATGAAGTCAAAAAAGCTTCGCAATTTAACATCCCATATGCCTTGAGAGAATACTGAACAACTTTGGAGATGAACAGATGAATTCTCTAGGAGGAGTTCGTTAAACTACAAAGCCTGAAACTATGCTCAATTTCATACAATAGTAAAAAATAACCGACTTCCTGTCGGTTTTGGAAACTGAATCCTATTGACTTTTTTTGTTGATCCTGATCCCTTACATAAGTGTACTGATTTTCAAACATGTACTCGCAATACAGCCTGAAATACAACTATAAAACAACAGAAAAGGGTCTATTACATGTTGCCACTAGGTCGCGCTATAACTGACACTGTATATCGCTATTTGCATTTGTTAAGATATTCACTCTTAACCTACATGGAGAATTTGAACTGGATCGGACATTGCTTGGCCGAGTTATAACAACTTCCTGTTTACGACAAAATTTCGACTTTGGATGACCGCTGTGCGCACATAGTTTATCGAAGTCAAAAAAGCTTCGCAATTTAACATCCCATATGCCTTAAGATAGTGCTGAACGAGTTTTGAGACGAACAGATGAAATCTCTAGGAGGAGTTCGTTAAAGTACGACGTGAGCAAAAATGGCCATTTTTAGAGGTTTTTGGGAAATAGCTGACTTCCTGTCGATTTTGGAAATGAGATCCCATTTACTTATATTTAAGTTTTAGTACCCTACACATGCGTGGTGAATTTCATTCACCTACGACAAACTCATAGCGCATCATAAGCTACAACGCGTTAGGTGGCGCTGTAGAGTCATTTTACCACACCCGCTTTTCGAACCACAAATAGACGTAAATTTACGCGGGTTCTGATGTGTGTGCAAAATTTGGTGACTTTTTACGCATGTTTAGGCCCTCAAAAGTGCCCGCAAAAACACGTTAGAAAAATAATAATAATAATAATAATAATAATAATAATAATC
>SRMA01027252.1:0-19694 GCA_007224835.1 Danionella cerebrum | reverse complement strand
CAGACAGGAAGTTTAATCAATTATGGTAAATTTTATATCTATGTTTTCAGTTCCACCTAAGGAACAAAACTGGATGAGATTTTTGACAATAGGCTAAACTAGCAAAAGTTATTAGCATTTTTCTAAAATCGTTTATATCTTTTGACCACAAGGTGGCGCTGGCGTAAAATTTGTTGAGTCCCTTCAGGGCATGGAGTCAAACATGCACAACAACTTTCAGAATTTCAAAGTAAAGTATGTTTGAAATACAGCATTTTTTGGCATAACTCAAAATGGTCGACGCCCAAAATGGCCGACACAGTAAAAATGGACATGGTTCGACTCGGCTTGATGCTCCAAACGCGCTGATACCAATTTTATGAATTTTGGACAAACGGTTTGGGAAATACAGGCCGAATTGCCAATTTTTTATATCTCCGGACCACTAGGGGGCAGAGCGACGAAACACTGCATGCAGCCTCTGATCATAGGTGTTACAACATAGACAAAGTTTGGTGTACATAGGCTAAAGCGTTGCGAAGTTATAGCCTTACAATCATTTTTGCGAGTTTTGCGTAAGGATCATTCGCTAATAATTCAAATAACGGTTTGACGATTCAAAAATCCAAGCAATAACTTTTGTTCGGCATAGTCAGTAGATGATGTGGAGCGAATTTCGTGAAGTTTGGACAAACGGCCACGGAGGAGTTAGCAAAAGTAGGTTTTTCATAAAATTCAAAATGGCGGAAAAATTTGCATGACGGAAAATGACGTCATAGGGTCAGGTCGATTCGTCTTGAGCCAAGGAATCAGTGGGAAGTGGAATTTTGTTTATTCGACTTACGGTTCAAAAGTTATTAGCATAAACGTGGGTGTAACTTTGGCCTATTGGTGGCGCTAGATGGTTTGGTTTGGAGACTTCAAATTTGGTCAGCTTGTAGGTCAGAGGCTTGGCAGTCAGTGGGCCAAATTTCATAACTTTCCCGCAAGCGGTTCATACGGCTGCCATTGACTTCGAGGAAGAAGAAGAAGGAAGAAGAAGAATAATAAATATAACTGCAAGCAGTAATGCGGGGCCAAGCATCCAGTAGGCAAAACGTGAGCAGAAGCACCATCAAAATGTAAACCAAAGACATATGAAATCACCTCAAGGCATGGTAGCATAAAAAAACAAGTTGAATTGAGCACTATCTAAAATTTTTATGAATTTTGACCATTAGGTGGCGCTTTTAGTAAGTTTTGTTCTGGGGTCAGTCTTTGGTACTGATGACTCACAACAAATTTGGTGTCAATATGGCAAACAATTGCAGAGATAGAGCTTGGAAACCACATGACCCGACGGCATCACAATCGTCATGGCTCTTATCGAAAACGGCAAAAGCAATCAACACGTTACGAATACCTTTTTGCCAGCAAGGTCTAAGGATGTTCCAATTCAAATTTGGTGAGAATCAGTCAAACGGCCTGGGTGGAGTTAGAAAAAGTAAGGTTTTCAGCCAATTCAACATGGCAGACAGGAAGTTCAATCAATTATGGTAAATTTTATATCTATGTTTTCAGCTCAACCTAAGGAACAAAACTGGATGAGATTTTTGACAATAGGCTAAAGCTAGCAAAAGTTATTAGCATTTTTCTAAAATCGTTTATATCTTTTGACCACAAGGTGGCGCTGGCGTAAAATTTGTTGAGTCCCTTCAGGGCATGGTGTCAAACATGCACAACAACTTTCAGAATTTTAAAGTAAAGCATGTTTTAAATACAGCATTTTTTGTCAGAACTCAAAATGGCCGACGCCCAAAATGGCCGACACAGTAAAAATGGACATGGTTCGACTCGGCTTGATGCTCCAAACGCGCTGATACCAATTTTATGAATTTTGGACAAACGGTTTGGGAAATACAGGCCGAATTGCCAATTTTTTATATCTCCGGACCACTAGGGGGCAGAGCGACGAAACACTGCAGCAGCCTCAGATCATAGGTGTTACAACATAGACAAAGTTTGGTGTACATAGGCTAAAGCGTTGCGAAGTTATAGCCTTACAATCATTTTTGCGAGTTTTGCGTAAGGATCATTCGCGAATAATTCGATAACGGTTTGACGAATTCAAAAATCTAAGTAATAACTTTTGTTTGGCATAGTCAGTAGATGATGTGGAGCGAATTTCGTGAAGTTTGGACAAACGGCCACGGAGGAGTTAGCAAAAGTAGGTTTTTCATAAAATTCAAAATGGCGGAAAAATTTGCATGGCGGAAAATGACGTCATAGGGTCAGGTCGATTCGGTCTTGAGCCAAGGAATCAGTGGGAAGTGGAATTTTGTTTATTCGACTTACGGTTCAAAAGTTATTAGCATAAACGTAGGTGTAACTTTGGCCTATTGGTGGCGCTAGATGGTTTGGTTTGGAGACTTCAAAATTGGTCAGATTGTAGGTCAGAGGCTTGGCAGTCAGTGGGCCAAATTTCATAACTTTCCCGCAAACGGTTCATACGGCTCTCATTGACTTCATTACGGAAGAAGAAGAAGAAGAAGAAGAAGAAGAAGAAGGAAGAACAAACACAATAGGTGCCTTCGCAGCTTTGCTGCTTGGCCCCTAATAATAATAAGAAGAAACGGAACAAACACAATAGGTGCCTTCGCAGCTTTGCTGCTTGGCCCCTAATAATAATAGGAAGAAACGGAACAAACACAATAGGTGCCTTCGCAGCTTTAACTAAATATAACTGCAAGCAGTAATGCGGGGCCAAGCATCCGGTAGGCAAAACGTGAGCAGAAGTACCATCAAAATGTAAACCAAAGACATATGAAATCACCTCAAGGCATGGTAGCAAAAAACAAGTTGAATTGAGCGCTATTTATCTAAACTTTTATGAATTTTGACCATTAGGTGGCACTCTTAGTAACTTTTGTTTTGGGGTCAGCCTTTGGTACTGATGACTCACAACAAATTTGGTGTCAATATGGCAAACGGTTGCAGAGATACAGCTTCGGAAACCACTTGACTCGATGGATCACAATAGTCATGGCTCTTATCGAAAACGGTAAGAGCAATCAACACGCTACGAATAACTTTGTGCCAGCAAGGTCTAAGGATGTTCCGATTCAAATTTGGTGAGAATCGGTCAAACCGTCTGGGTGGAGTTAGAAAAAGTAAGGTTTTCAGTCAATTCAACACGGCAGACAGGAAGTTCAATCAATTATGGTAAATTTTATATCTATGTTCTCAGCTCGACCTAAGGAACAAAACTGGATGAGATTTTTGACAATAGGCTAAAGCTAGCAAAAGTTATTAGCATTTTTCTAAAATCGTTAATATCTTTGGACCACAAGGTGGCGCTGGCATAAAATTTGTTGAGTCCCTTCAGGGCATGGTGGCAAACATGCTCAACAACTTTCAGAATTTTAAAGTAAAGCATGTTTGAAATACAGCATTTTTTGGCATAATTCAAAATGGCCGACGCCCAAAATGGCCGACACAGTAAAAATGGACATGGTTCGACTCGGCTTGATGCTCCAAACGCACTGATACCAATTTTATGAATTTTGGACAAACGGTTTGGGAAATACAGGCCGAATTGCCAATTTTTTATATCTCCGGACCACTAGGGGGCAGAGCGACGAAACACTGCATGCAGCCTCAAGTTATAGGACTTACAACATAGACAAAGTTTGGTGAACACAGGCTAAAGCGTTGCGAAGTTATAGCCTTACAATCATTTTTGTGAGTTTTGCGTAAGGATCATTCGCGAATAATTCGATAACGGTTTGACGATTCAAAAATCCAAGAAATAACTTTTGTTTGGCATAGTCAGTAGATGATATGGAGCAAACTTCGTGAAGTTTGGACAAACGGCCACGGAGGAGTTAGCAAAAGTAGGTTTTTCATAAAATTCAAAATGGCGGAAAAATTTGCATGACGGAAAATGACGTCATAGGGTGAGGTCGATTCGGCTTGAGCCAAGGAATCAGTGGGAAGTGGAATTTTGTTTATTCGACTTACGGTTCAAAAGTTATTAGCATAAACGTGGGTGTAACTTTGGCCTATTGGTGGCGCTAGATGGTTTGGTTTGGAGACTTCAAATTTGGTCAGATTGTAGGTCAGAGGCTTGGCAGTCAGTGGGCCAAATTTCATAACTTTCCCGCAAACGGTTCATACGGCTCCCATTGACTTCATTACGGAAGAGGAAGAAGGAAGAATAATAATAATAGGAAGAAACGGAACAAACACAATAGGTGCCTTCGCAGCTTTGCTGCTTGGCCCCTAATAATAATAATAGGAAGAAACGGAACAAACACAATAGGTGCCTTCGCAGCTTTGCTGCTTGGCCCCTAATAATAATAATAGGAAGAAACGGAACAAACACAATAGGTGCCTTCGCAGCTTTGCTGCTTGGCCCCTAAATATAACTGCAAGCAGTAATGCGGGGCCAAGCATCCAGTAGGCAAAATGTGAGCAGAAGCGCCATCAAAATGTAAACCAAAGACATGAAATCGACTCAAAAAATCGAAATCGAGCGCTATTCAAAATTTTATGAATTTTGACCATTAGGTGGCGCTCTTAGTAACTTTTGTTCTGGGGTCAGTCTTTGGTACTGATGACTCACAACAAATTTGGTGTCAATATGGCAAACAATTGCAGAGATAGAGCTTCGGAAACCACATGACCCGACGGCATCACAATCGTCATGGCTCTTATCGAAAACGGCAAAAGCAATCAACACGTTACGAATACCTTTTTGCCAGCAAGGTCTAAGGATGTTCCGATTCAAATTTGGTGAGAATCAGTCAAACGGCCTGGGTGGAGTTAGAAAAAGTAAGGTTTTCAGCCAATTCAACATGACAGACAGGAAGTTCAATCAATTATGGTAAATTTTATATCTATGTTTTCAGCTCGACCTAAGGAACAAAACTGGATGAGATTTTTGACAATAGGCTAAACTATCTAAAGTTATTAGCATTTTTCTAAAATTGTTTATATCTTTTGACCAAAAGGTGGCGCTGGCGTAAAATTTGTTGAGTCTCTTCAGGGCAGGGTGTCAAACATGCACAACAACTTTCAGAATTTCAAAGTAAAGTATGTTTGAAATACAGCATTTTTTGGCATAAATCAAAATGGCCGACGCCCAAAATAGCCGACACAGTAAAAATGGACATGGTCCGACTCGGCTTGATGCTCCAAACGCGCTGATACCAATTTTATGAATTTTGGACAAACGGTTTGGGAAATACAGGCCGAATTGCCAATTTTTTATATCTCCGGACCACTAGGGGGCAGAGCGACGAAACACTGCATGCAGCCTCAGATCATAGGTGTTACAACATAGACAAAGTTTGGTGTACATAGGCTAAAGCGTTGCGAAGTTATTGCCTTACAATCATTTTGGCGAGTTTTGCGTAAGGATCATTCGCGAATAATTCAATAACGGTTTGACGATTCAAAAATCCAAGCAATAACTTTTGTTCGGCATAGTCAGTAGATGATGTGGAGCGAATTTCGTGAAGTTTGGACAAACGGCCACGGAGGAGTTAGCAAAAGTAGGTTTTTCATAAAATTCAAAATGGCGGAAAAATTTGCATGACGGAAAATGACGTCATAGGGTCAGGTCGATTCGTCTTGAGCCAAGGAATCAGTGGGAAGTGGAATTTCGTTTATTTCGACTTACGGTTCAAAAGTTATTAGCATAAACGTAGGTGAAAATTTGGCCTATTGGTGGCGCTAGATGGTTTGGTTTGGAGACTTCAAATTTGGTCAGATTGTAGGTCAGAGGCTTGGCAGTCAGTGGGCCAAATTTCATAACTTTCCCGCAAACGGTTCATACGGCTCCCATTGACTTCGGAAGAGGAAGAAGAAGAAGAAGGAAGAAATATAACTGCAAGCAGTAATGCGGGGCCAAGCATCCAGTAGGCAAAACGTGAGCAGAAGCACCATCAAAATGTAAACCAAAGACATGAAATCGACTCAAAAAAAAAATTGAATTGAGCACTATCTAAAATTTTATGAATTTTGACCATTAGATGGCGCTCCTAGTAACTTTTGTTCTGGGGTCAGTCTTTGGTACTGATGACTCACAACAAATTTGGTGTTAATATGGCAAACAATTTCAGAGATAGAGCTTCGGAAACCACATGACCCGACGGCATCACAATCGTCATGGCTCTTCACAACGAAAATTTGGTGTCAATATGGCAAACAAATGCAGAGATAGAGCTTCGGAAACCACATGACCCGACGGCATTACAATCGTCATGGCTCTAATCGAAAACGGCAAAAGCAATCAACACATTACGAATACCTTTTTGCCAGCAAGGTCTAAGGATGTTCCAATTCAAATTTGGTGAGAATCAGTCAAACGGCCTGGGTGAAGTTAGAAAAAGTAAGGTTTTCAGCCAATTCAACATGACAGACAGGAAGTTCAATCAATTATGGTAAATTTTATATCTATGTTTTCAGCTCGACCTAAGGAACAAAACTGGATGAGATTTTTGACAATAGGCTAAACTAGCAAAGTTATTAGCATTTTTCTAAAATCGTTTATATCTTTTGACCAAAAGGTGGCGCTGGCGTAAAATTTGTTGAGTCTCTTCAGGGCATGGTGTCAAACATGCACAACAACTTTCAGAATTTCAAAGTAAAGTATGTTTGAAATACAGCATTTTTTGTCATAAATCAAAATGGCCGACGCCCAAAATGGCCGACACAGTAAAAATGGACATGGTCCGACTCGGCTTGATGCTCCAAACGCGCTGATACCAATTTTATGAATTTTGGACAAACGGTTTGGGAAATACAGGCCGAATTGCCAATTTTTTATATCTCCGGACCACTAGGGGGCAGAGCAACGAAACACTGCATGCAGCCTCAGATCATAGGTGTTACAACATAGACAAAGTTTGGTGTACATAGGCTAAAGCGTTGCGAAGTTATTGCCTTACAATTATTTTTGCGAGTTTTGCGTAAGGATCAATCGCAAATAATTCGATAACGTTTTGACAATTTAAAAATCCAAGAAATAACTTTTGTTTGCCATGGTCAGTAGATGATGTGGAGCGAATTTCGTGAAGTTTGGACAAACGGCCACGGAGGAGTTAGCAAAAGTAGGTTTTTCATAAAATTCAAAATGGCGGAAAAATTTGCATGGCGGAAAATGACGTCATAGGGTCAGGTCGATTCGTCTTGAGCCAAGGAATCAATGGGAAGTGGAATTTTGTTTATTCGACTTACGGTTCAAAAGTTATTAGCATAAACGTGGGTGAAACTTTGGCCTATTGGTGGCGCTAGACGGTTCGGTTTGGAGACTTCAAATTTGATCAGCTTGTAGGTCAGAGGCTTGGCAGTAAGTGGGCCAAATTTCATAACTTTCCCGCAAACGGTTCATAAGGCTCCCATTGACTTCATTACGGAAGAAGAAGAAGGAGGAAATATAACTGCAAGCAGTAATGCGGGGCCAAGCATCCAGTAGGCAAAACGTGAGCAGAAGCACCATCGAAATGTAAACCAAAGACATGAAATTGACTCAAAAAAATTGAAATCAAGCACTATTTAAAATTTTATGAATTTTGACCATTAGGTGGCGCTCTTAGTAACTTTTGTTTTGGGGTCAGCCTTTGGTACTGATGAATCACAACAAATTTGGTGTCAATATGGCAAACGGTTGCAGAGATACAGCTCCGGAAACCACTTGACCCGACGGCATCACAGTCGTCATGGCTCTTATCGAAAACGATAAAAGCAATCAACACGCTACGAATAACTTTTTTCCAGCAAGGTCTAAGGATGATCCTATTCTAATTTGGTGAGAATCGGATTAACGGACTGGGGGGAGTTAGAAAAAGTAAGGTTTTCAGCAAATTCAACATGGCAGACAGGAAGTTCAATCAATTATGGTAAATTTTATATCTATGTTCTCAGCTCGACCTAAGGAACAAAACTGGATGAGATTTTTGACAATAGGCTAAAGCTAGCAAAAGTTATTAGCATTTTTCTAAAATCGTTTATATCTTTTGACCACAAGGTGGCGCTGGCATAAAATGTGTTGAGTCCCTCCAAGGCATGGTGTCAAACATGCACAACAAGTTTCAGAATTTCAAAGTAAAGCATGTTTGAAATACAGCATTTTTTGGCATAATTCAAAATGGCCGACGCCCAAAATGGCCGACACAGTAAAAATGGACATGGTCCGACTCGGCTTGTTGCTCCGAACGCGCTGATACCAATTTTATGAATTTTGGACAAACGGTTTGGGAAATACAGGCCGAATTGCCAATTTTTTATATCTCCGGACCACTAGGGGGGCAGAGCGACGAAACACTGCATGCAGCCTCAGATCATAGGTCTTACAACATAGACAAAGTTTGGTGTACATAGGCTAAAGCGTTGCGAAGTTATTGCCTTACAATCATTTTTTTTTTTTTTTCATAAGGATCATTTGCGAATAATTCAATAACGGTTTGACGATTCAAAAATCCAAGCAATAACTTTTGTTCGGCATAGTCAGTAGATGATGTGGAGCGAATTTCGTGAAGTTTGGACAAACGGCCACGGAGGAGTTAGCAAAAGTAGGTTTTTCATAAAATTCAAAATGGCGGAAAAATTTGCATGACGGAAAATGACGTCATAGGGTTAGGTCGATTCGTCTTGAGCCAAGGAAGCAGTGGGAAGTGGAATTTTGTTTATTCGACTTACGGTTCAAAAGTTATTAGCATAAACGTGGGTGTAACTTTGGCCTATTGGTGGCGCTAGATGGTTTGGTTTGGAGACTTCAAATTTGGTCAGATTGTAGGTCAGAGGCTTGGCAGTCAGTGGGCCAAATTTCATAACTTTCCCGCAAACGGTTCATACGGCTCCCATTGACTTCATTACGGAAGAGGAAGAAGAAGAAGAATATAACTGCAAGCAGTAATGCGGGGCCAAGCATCCGGTAGGCAAAACGTGAGCAGAAGTACCATCGAAATGTAAACCAAAGACATGAAATCGACTCAAAAAATCGAAATCGAGCGCTATTCAAAATTTTATGAATTTTGACCATTAGGTGGCGCTCTTTGTAACTTTTGTTTTGGGGTCAGCCTTTGGTACTGATGACTCACAAGAAATTTCGTGTCAATATGGCAAACGGTTGCAGAGATACAGCTTCGGAAACCACTTCACCCGACAGCATCACAATCGTCATGGCTTTTATTGAAAACTGTAAAAGCAATCAATACGCTACAAATAACTTTTTGCCAGCAAGGTCTAAGGATCTTCCGATTCAAATTTGGTGAGAAACGGACAAACGGTCTAGGTGGAGTCAGAAAAGGTAAGGTTTTCAGCCATTTCAACATGGCAGACAGGAAATTCAATCAATTATGGTAAATTTTATATGTATTTTTTCAGCTCAACCTAAGGAACAAAACTGGATGAGATTTTTGGCAATAGGCTAAAGCTAGCAAAAGTTATTAGCATTTTTCTAAAATCGTTTATATCTTTTGACCACTAGATGGCGCTGGCGTAAAATTTGTTGAGTCCCTTCAGGGCATGGAGTCAAACATGCACAACAACTTTCAGAATTTTAAAGTAAAGCATGTTTGAAATAAAGCATTTCTTGGTATAACTCAAAATGGCCAACGCCCAAAATGGCCGACACAGTAAAAATGCTCATGGTTCGACTCGGCTTGATGGTCCAAACGCGCTGATACCAATTTGATGAATTTTGGACAAACGGTTTGGGAAATACAGGCCGAATTGCCAATTTTTTATATCTCCTGACCACTAGAGGGCAGAGCGACGAAACACTGCAAGCATCCTCTGATCAAAGGTGTTACAACATAGACAAAGTTTGGTGTACATAGGCTAAAGCGTTGCGAAGTTATTGCCTTACAATCATTTTTGCGAGTTTTGCGTAAGGATCATTTGCGAATAATTCAATAACGGTTTAACGAATCGAAAATCCAAGTAATAACTTTTGTTTGGCATAGTCAGTAGATGATGTGGAGCGAATTTCATGAAGTTTGGACAAACGGCCACGGAGGAGTTAGCAAAAGTAGGTTTTTCATAAAATTCAAAATGGCGGAAAAATTTGCATGGCGGAAAATGACGTCATAGGGTCAGGTCGATTCGTCTTGAGCCAAGGAATCAGTGGAAAGTGGAATTTCATTTATACGGCTTACGGTTCAAAAGTTATTAGCATAAACGTGGTTGAAACTTTGGCCTATTGGTGGCGCTAGACGGTTTGGTTTGGAGACTTCAAATTTGGTCAGCTTAAAGGTCAGAGGCTTGGCAGTCAGTGGGCCAAATTTCATAACTTTCCCGCAAACGGTTCATATGGCTCTCATTGACTTCATTACGGAAGAAGAAGAAGAAGAAGAAGAAGAAGAAGAAGAAGAAGAAGAAGGAGGAATAATAATAATAGGAAGAAACGGAACAAACACAATAGGTGCCTTCGCAGCTTTGCTGCTTGGCCCCTAATAAATATAACTGCAAGCAGTAATGCGGGGCTAAGCATCCAGTAGGCAAAACGTGAGCAGAAGCACCATCAAAATGTAAACCAAAGACATATGAAATCACCTCAAGGCATGGTAGCATAAAAAACAAGTTTAATTGAGCACTATTTAAAATTTTATGAATTTCGACCATTAGGTGGCGCTCTTAGAACTTTTGTTTTGGGGACAGCCTTTGGTACTGATGACTCACAACAAATTTGGTGTCAATATGGAAAACAGTTACAGAGATACAGCTTAGGAAACCACTTGACCCGACGGCATCACATTCGTCATGGTTCTTATCGAAATCCAAAACTGCAATCAACACAATACGAATAACTTTTTGCCAGCAAGGTCTAAGGATGATCCTATTCTAATTTGGTGAGAATCGGATTAACGGTCTGGGTGGAGTTAGAAAAAGTAAGGTTTTCAGCCAATTCAACATGGCAGACAGGAAGTTCAATCAATTATGGTACACTGCAAGCATCCTCTGATCATAGGTGTTACAACATAGACAAAGTTTGGTGTACATAGGTTAAAGCGTTGCGAAGTTATAGCCTGACAATCATTTTGGCGAGTTTTGCATAAGGTTTATTCGCTAATAATTCAAAAACGGTTTAACGAATCGAAAATCCAAGTAATAACTTTTGTTCGGCATAGTCATTAGATGATGTGGAGCGAATTTCATAACTTTCCCGCAAGCGGGTCATACGGCTGCCATTGACTTCGAGACGGAAATGGAAGAAGAATAATAATAAATATAACTGCAAGCAGTAATGCGGGGCCAAGCATCCAGTAGGCAAAAATGAGCAGAAGCGCCATCAAAATGTAAACCAAAGACATGAAATTGACTCAAAAAATTTAAATCGAGCGCTATTTAAAATTTTATAAATTTTGACCATTAGGTGGCGCTTTTAGTAACTTTTGTTTTTGGGTCAAACTTTGGTACTGACGACTCACAACAAATTTGGTGTCAATATGGCAAACGGTTGCAGAGATACAGCTTTGGAAACCACCTGACACGACAGCATCACAATCGTCATGGCTCTTATCGAAAACAGTGAAAGAAATCAACACGCTACGAAAAACTTTTTGCCAGCAAGGTCTAAGGATGTTCCAATTCAAATTTGGTGAGAATCGTACAAACGGTCTGGGTGAAGTTAGAAAAAGTATGGTTTTCAGCCAATTCAACATGGCAGACAGGAAGTTCAATCAATTATGGTAAATTTTATATCTATGTTTCCAGTTCAACCTAACGAACAAAACGGGATAAGATTTTTGACAATAGGCTAAAGCTAGCAAAAGTTATTAGCATTTTTCTAAAATCGTTTATATCTTTTGACCACAAGGTGGCGCTGGCGTAAAATTTGTTGAGGCCCTTCAGGGCATGGTGTCAAACATGCACAGCAACTTTAAGAATTTTAAAGTAAAGCATGTTTTAAATACAGCATTTTTTGGCATAATTCAAAATGGCCGACGCCTAAAATGGCCGACACAGTAAAAATGGACATGGTTCGACTCGGCTTGATGCTCCAAACGAGCTGATACCAATTTTATGAATTTTGGACAAACGGTTTGGGAAATACAGGCCAAATTGCCAATTGTTTATATCTACAGACCACTAGGGGGCTGAGCGACGAACCACTGCAGGCAGCCTCAGATCATAGGCGTTACAACATAGACAAAGTTTGGTGTACATTGGCTTAAGCGTTGCGAAGTTATAGCCTTACAATCATTTTTGTGAGTTTTGCATAAGGATCATTCGCGAATAATTCGATAACGGTTTGACTATTTAAAAATCCAAGAAATAACTTTTGTTTGGCATAGTCAGTAGATGATGTGGAGCGAATTTCGTGAAGTTTGGACAAACGGCCATGGAGGAGTTAGCATAAGTAGGATTTTCATAAAATTCAAAATGGCGGGAAAATTTGCATGGCGAAAAATGACGTCATAGGGTCAGGTGGATTCGGCTTGAGCCAAGGAATCAGTGGAAAGTGGAATTTTGTTTATACGACTTACGCTTCAAAAGTTATTAGCATAAACGTGGGTGTAACTTTGGCCTATTGGTGGCGCTAGATGGTTTGGTTTGGAGACTTCAAATTTGGTCAGCTTAAAGGTCAGAGGCTTGGCAGTAAGTGGGCCAAATTTCATAACTTTTGGGCAAGTGGGTCATAGGGCTGCCATTGACTTCGCGACGGAAATGGAAGAAGGAAGAATAAAAATAATAATAGGAAGAAACGGAACAAACACAATAGGTGCCTTCGCAGCTTTGCTGCTTGGCCCCTAATAAGAACGCCAACAAATACAATAGGTGCCATCGCACCTTCGGTGGCTTGGCCCCTATTAATAAAATGAATATCAACAATACAATTACTTAAAATCGAATTTCACAAACTGCTGTATTTATGCACTTCCAAAACGAGTGATCAAACGAATCGGGATCATCAGAGTAAAAACAGTATTTCGTGTCAGTATAATTGTTATTTCTTTTCAAAGAACACTTGTCTAATTATAAAATATCTATGGTTTTAACCATAGACTTTAAAACCTAATCACAGGGTATGGGAGTTTCAAAATCCATCACCGCGCATGCGCGTATGAACATTGATTACGTCCTCAATACTATTGAGTACGTCATCGCGCATGTGTTTCGATATTCATTACCGCGCATGCCTTAGAACATTTGTTAGGTGCTCAATGCCATTGAGTACGTAACCAATGCGAGGGCACTTTACATTTTGACCATGATGAGTCGGGGTGGGACTCGTCATCAGCATCACGCCGGTGTAGCTGTGTCAGCGACAGGCTTTTGGGTGACAGAGGCTTGTCCGTTGTTTTTTTTGTTTTTTTCTCCATCTCATTTTTCTCGCGTGAATACATTGCAGATGATTTGTTACGAGTGGCATGCCGGGTATCGCTGTTCCTCTTTTAGTGAGAAGGTTGCTGGTTCGAGGCCAGCCAGGGCTCTTCCAAAAGGAACTTGCTCATTCTCGTGAGCGGGTTTTCTCCGGTTTACTCCACTGGAGCAAAAACATGCGTCGAGATCATTGAATTTGCTCAATTCTAGGGCGTACCCCGCAATCTTCCTAAACGGCGCTGGAAACGTGCACCGGCACCATAAGCCTTTGACTCTGAAAAGGGAAGATGGATTTGGGAAACGCGAGAGCTGCTTCCTGGGTACCATTGATGCAAAGGGCCACCGCTTTGACACCTCGTATGAGCGGATTACGATTGAAGGATACTCTTCTCTGCAAAGACACAGATCGTGCTCATTAATTTTCACAACGAATGCAGACAATGAACGAACGAGGTAGTAAACGGGTAAACATTTATGGGCAACACTTTAGTTTTCCTCTTAGTGCGACTGATTTCTTGTTAAATTGAAAAAAATATAAGAAATGTTCAAAACACTTCAAAATGATCACTTCTACGACGGTCCCGAGAAAATCACAATATCCAATGTACGAATCATAGATGAAACACGTACAAAAAGTGAGCTAAGATTGTTTTGGTTTCTTTATTTTTTTACATTTTTAACATTTTACCATAAACAATTTGTACATTTTACAAACGCATCGAACAAAACGTGTGCTGGACACCAAATCTGCTCTCTCTCCGCTATTGGGCAGCCTGGCATCGCGTGCACTTTACCCGTATGTTGTTCTCTGAGTGAGTCTTGAGTGTGGCTTTTGGAGTGCGGTCGGCTCTCATAAACACACGCACATCTCTCGCTGACGTTGGCTGTGTGTTTCTGGCATTGTCCTGCTGACTGCGACGAGCAGAAGAAATCAACTCGTCAAAACGGACAACGCCACCGCGGGAATTTCACCAGGAGAATCTAAGGAACAAGTAAAAGCAGACTCTGTTTAAAAGACAGCGCATGTCAAAGGCAGAACACCAACGCAATTTATTGGCCTTCACGAATTCACACAGACATGTCATCGCAGTCGCGGCGTGGAGAGAACCCTGTGCTTTTACTGACTCCGTAAAGCATTTCTACTAGGGAGAGAGAGAGAGAGAGAGAGAGAGAGAAATCACTGTCACAGCCTTCGTTTCTGCTGCTTTCTGAAAAGAAACCCGTACTTGGCTCATTAGCATCTGTAACCAGCAGGAGCCGCCCGCTAGCCTCGAACTAGTGACCTTTTGATGAAAAGCCACAGTGCTAGCTCTTGTGAAATGCGTCGACTGTAAAGAACAGCCTTAGCACAGGCCCAAAGGGCCGCAGTCACGGACACATTGGGAATGTCAGTTTTGCTCTCAAAGCTAAATTTTGTCACTGTAGTTATAGCTGCAAACCATCTTTAGAGAGAAAAAAGACAAGTCTCGAATTTTCTTGTCTCTATCCCTTTTTTTTCAATTAAACACAGCCGCAATAGCACACAAGTTCAAGTTTGATTATTTATATAGCGCTTTTCACAACGGACAGTGTCTCAAAGCAGCTTTACAGTAAACCAACAAGTTGAAACTCGAAAAAGAGGAAAAAATTTATTAATAAGTGGTGTATATTTCCCTAATAAGATTATGAGGTGGTCTGGAAATGTTTTGTTGAACCCCAAATGAATTTACTAGGTCTATAAATGACAGTCCATGGGCATCACCTGGTTCATCTACATGAATATTAAAATCTCCCACAAGCAGTAATTTATCAAAAGTGACCAAGAGATCAGCGAGAAATTGAACAAAAAAACGCTACTCAAACCTGGCCCTCTCTCTCTCTCTCTCTCTCTCTCTCTCTTTCTCTTTCTCTCTCTGCGGTTTTTGGAGCGTGTGCGCCCTCAGGTGGCGAACCTCTGAAAAGAAAAAAAACAAATACACAGCACGAATCTGTTGAAGTGGTTAAGCGTCCAGTTAACCACGAGCTTCAAATAAAAGACAAAAGCATTTCTTAGGCAAGTAAAACCAGACACATCAAGTCTAAACAAACGTTTATCAGTCAGGCGTGACGAGAATGACGAGCGTGACGACGCAACCAATAGAGTTGAACGTCATTTGCATAGGTCCCTGTTTGAGCAAACCTTGAATCTACTCCGTCGAGACGAGGAACCAAATCACCTGAGAGCTTAAGCCCACCGAGAATCACACGCTGCTCGCGAACAGAGTGTTGGGGGAGACCCTGAATATTTCCGGTCACCGTCAACTTAAATGCACTGCATAATAGTCCATTTATAATAAGCGCACGACGTCACTATTGAATGACAAGCGCTCCACATCGCCATTTTAAGACAAGCGCTCCACGTCACCATTGGCTGTGAGCGGGGCGGCAGCTCACTGATGTGTCTGAAGTCTGTGTAGATTTGCGGTGAGGGCAAGAGGATGCGCACTTTTTTTTTTTTCCTTTCGCACGGCTTCATATTGTTAAATAAAATAAATGTATAAAAAAAAAATGTATTTAAAATAAAGAAATAAACAGCATTACAACAACAACAACAGCAGCAATAATATTATGAATACCATACAATACAATTACTTAAAATCGAATTTCACAAACTGCTGTATTTATGCACTTCCAAAACGAGTGATCAAACGAATCGGGAACATC
The DNA here is from genome assembly GCA_007224835.1 of Danionella cerebrum. NCBI lineage: Eukaryota > Metazoa > Chordata > Actinopteri > Cypriniformes > Danionidae > Danionella > Danionella cerebrum. Next base: position 3,722 of record SRMA01027252.1, on the reverse strand, counting down.
AGAGTAAAAACAGTATTTCGTGTCAGTATAATTGTTATGTCTTTTCAAAGAACACTTGTCTAATTATAAAATATCTATGGTTTTAACCATAGACTTTAAAACCTAATCACAGGGTATGGGAGTTTCAAAATCCATCACCGCGCATGCGCGTATGAACATTGATTACGTCCTCAATACTATTGAGTACGTCATCGCGCATGTGTGTTTCGATATTCATTACCGCGCATGCCTTAGAACATTTGTTAGGTGCTCAATGCCATTGAGTACGTAACCAATGCGAGGGCACTTTACATTTTGACCATGATGAGTCGGGGTGGGACTCATCAGCAGCATCACGCCGGTGTAGCTGTGTCAGCGACGGGCTTTTGGGTGACAGAGGCTTGTCCGTTGTTTTTTTTGTTTTTTTTTCCATCTCATTTTTCTCGCGTGAATACATTGCAGATGATTTGTTGGGAGTGGCACTCCGGGTATCGCTGTTCCTCTTTTAGTGAGAAGGTTGCTGGTTCGAGGCCAGCCGGGGCTCTTCCAAAAGGAACTTGCTCATTCTCGTGAGCGGGTTTTCTCCGGTTTACTCCACTGGAGCAAAAACATGCGTCGAGATCATTGAATTTGCTCAATTCTAGGGCGTACCCCGCAATCTTCCCAAACGGCGCTGGAAACGTGCACCGGCACCATAAGCCTTTGACTCTGAAAAGGAAGATGGATTTGGGAAACGCGAGAGCTGCTTCCTGGGTACCGATTGATGCAAAGGGCCACTGCTTTGACACCCTCGTATGAGCGTATTACGATTGAAGGATACTCTTCTCTGCAAAGACACAGATCGCGTTCATTAATTTTCACAACGAATACAGACAATGAACGAACCAGGTAGTAAACGGTAAACATTTATAGGCAACACTTTAGTTTTTCTCTTAGTGCGACTGATTTCTTGTTAAATTGAAAAAAAATATAAGAAATGTTCAAAACACTTCAAAATGATCACTTCTACGACGGTCCCGAGAAAATCACAATATCCGATGTACGGATCATAGATGAAACACGTACAAAAAGTGAGCTAAGATTGTTTTGGTTTCTTTATTTTTTTACATTTTTAACATTTTACCATAAACAATTTGTACATTTTACAAACGCATCGAACAAAACGTGTGCTGGACACCAAATCTGCTCTCTTTCCGTTATTGGGCAGCCTGCCATCGCGTGCACTTTACCCGTATGTTGTTCTCTGAGTGAGTCTTGAGTGTGGCTTTTGGAGTGCGGTCGGCTCTCATAAACACACGCACATCTCTCGCTGACGTTGGCTGTGTGTTTCTGGCATTGTCCTGCTGACTGCGACGAGCAGAAGAAATCAGCTCGTCAAAACGGACAACGCCACAGCGGGAATTTCACCAGGAGAATCTAAGGGAACAAGTAAAAGCAGACTCTGTTTAAAAGACAGCACATGTCAAAGGCAGAACACCAACGCAATTTATTGGCCTTCACGAATTCACACAGACACGTCATCGCAGTCGCGGCGTGGAGAGAACCCTGTGCTTTTACTGACTCTGTAAAGCATTTCTACTAGGGAGAGAGAGAGAGAGAGAGAGAGAGAGAGAGAGAGAGAGAGAGAGAGAAATCACTGTCACAGCCTTCGTTTCTGCTGCTTTCTGAAAAAGAAACCCGTACTTGGCTCATTAGCATCTGTAACCAGCAGGAGCCGCCAGCTAGCCTCGAACTAGTGACCTTTTGATGAAAAGCCACAGTGCTAGCTCTTGTGAAATGCGTCGACTGTAAAGAACAGCCTTAGCACAGGCCCAAAGGGCCGCAGTCACGGACACATTTGGAATGTCAGTTTTGCTCTCAAAGCTAAATTTTGTCACTGTAGTTATAGCTGCAACCCATCTTTAGAGAGAAAAAAAGACAAGTCTCGAATTTTCTTGTCTCTATCTCTTTTTTTTTTAATTACACACAGCCGCAATAGCACACAAGTTCAAGTTTGTTTATTTATATAGCGCTTTTCACAACGGCAGCAAAGCAGCTTTACAGTAAACCAACAAGTTCGAAAAAGAGGAAAAAATTTATTAATAAGTGGTGTAAATGTCCCTAATAAGACTATGAGGTGGTCTTGAAATGTTTTGTTGAACCCCAAATGAATTTAGTAGGTCTATAAATGACAGTCCAAGGTCATCAACTGGTTCATCTACATGAATATTAAAATCTCCCACAAGCAGCAATTTATCAAAAGTGACCAAGAGATCAGAGAGAAATTGAACAAAAAATACTGCAGTGCATGAGTTCTAAGAAGATTATAGTCTTTTAAAGATTGACAAAGACTTAAAGAACATGATGTGCATGCTTTTACTGGTCTGTCTTTAAACTTTTCAAGTTAAGATGTAACATGTGCTAAAAAAGTCCCCAGAGTCAAAAGAACTGATTAAAATTGTACTTTATTACTAAAACAAACAAGATCTAATGCAGTAATACCCTCTCTTAGATGACTAACTCGCCAATAAGAACAGTAAGCTTGATGCTCTAGGTTTTACTGTCCTGTTTTAACACTTGTCTTCTGTGCGGATTCAGTTTCTCATTTCCAAGCGTTTAAAGACAACAGATGACACTGAACTTCCATACTGCAGTGCATGAGTTTATAACCAAACTAATTTACTTTTACTACCAGTTTAATTATACATCTGATTTTTGGGAAAGGGTAAGCGCATAAACATGTTTAATCAAAAAAAAAAAATAACAACAACATCCCATTATTTCTTTTGATCCCATGAAAAAGTATTGTGATGTAACCTGACAATATATTCATTACGCACTCAGTTAACAAAAGCAAAACAACTTAGCTTTGTTGCACGAATCTGTCCATATGCTTGGAGACGTATCAATGAAAAATGTCCTTTAAGAGTCCGATGTTGTCCTTTGATCCTGGTGCAGATGTATATATATATATATATATATATATATATATATATATATATAGCACAAAATCAAAGTCCGTCAAAGTTCCAAGTTGAGCTAGAAACCCCTGAACTGAGTTTCTCAAAGAAGTCTCTTTAGGGACAACCAAACAGAGCCAGGTAAGTCATGCTTTTCTCCCGAGCACCATTGTCTTTTCTTCTCTTGTGTCCATTACTTTATCCCAGCCACTGGGTTTACCTACTGCCCCCTTTCAGAAAACCACAGTACTGCAACCAGAGTCTTAGGAACAGACTAGTGTCTGTTACAAGTTCTAGGAAGATTATAGTCCTTTTAAGATTGGCAAACATCACATCAAGACTTAAAGAACATGATGTGTATGCTTTTACTGTTCTGTCGCTAAACTTTTCAAGTTAAGATGTAACATGTGCTAAAAAAGTCCCCAGAGTCAAAAGAAAGAACTGATTAAGATTGTACTTTATTACTAAAACAAACAAGATCTAATGCAGTTATACACTCTCTAAGATGACTAACTTGCCAATAAGAACAGTAAGCTTGATGCTCTAGCTTTTACTGTCCTGGTTTAACACTTGTCTTCTGTGTGGAATCAGTTTCTCATTTCCAAGCGTTTAAAGACAACAGATGACACTGAACTTCCATACTGCAGTGCATGAGTTCTAGGAAGATTATAGTCCTTTCAAGATTGCCAAACATCACATCAAGACTTAAAGAACATGATGTGCATGCTTTTATTGTTCTGTCGTTAAACTTTTCAAGTTAAGATAAAACACATGCTAAAAAAAGTCCCCAGAGCCAAAAAGAAA
>SRMA01027251.1:114696-135794 GCA_007224835.1 Danionella cerebrum | reverse complement strand
TTTTGTGTGTACATTGTATTAAATCTTATTAAATATCAATTTTAGATATTTATACTTAATGCCTTATAATTAAGAAATTATACTAATATTAATTTTAATTTAAAAAGTAAACAATAACAGCATTTAAATCTTTTATTGCTTTAAAACAGCATATTCAATGTATAAATTTGTCATACAAGACAAATAACATTTTTTGACATTTAAATGCTTGTTAGCAACTGTGAAAATTGCTTACATTAACATAAACACATACCATGCAAATGTGGAAAAGCATGTAAAGTCAAGTCTCTAAAACTCTTTAAAACTGAATTTTGAACACTTCTACCATGGAGCATTGGTAAAATTTGCAATTACTGCAATAACAAGGCATTTTAAACCAGGACTGTCTTGAATTAACCTAAAAACAATAAACAGCCATTCCTGTCAAAATTACATTGCAAGCTGATTTTTTATCATTTGTAACTTAGGCTTTAAGTCAGTGTGGCCCAACATGAGAAGTACTTGTTGGATGAACTGAAATGTATTCTTCATGGATTTGGGGTAACTGAGATGCAGTGCATATGTAAGTCCAAAGATAATGCTGCAAATGCCATTTGTATGTTATAGGGATTTGTAGCTTTAATACTTACCGTATATTGCATACAAACACATGCACACACTACAGGGCTGTAAACGTGGATCTGGATCATTCTAGTGACATCACAGGTTGAATGCCCCCTTCATATTTCCTTTTTTCAAAGCCAACCTTCAAATAGTAATTAGTAATATACACTTACACGTCACTTTATTAGGTAGACCTTGCAGGTACTGGGTTTGGACAGAATTGCCTTTATACCAGTGACGTCGTTAGCCCTAATTTAGGGGGGCTTCAGCCTCTCTAAAATATCCCAAAGCCCCCCCTATAATTTGGGCGACATTTTATTTATTATTATTATCTTGATATTTAAAATATATTTTAAATAAGTGCATACATGCAGCGAACACGAGCCAGCAAGAAAGCGAGTTAAACTGAAGTTCGCTTTCAAAATTATTATCGTTATGATCATGCCTCATTAGCATGAGTCAAGTGTGACGTGGTAGGCGGCCGCATAAGCAGCTGGACCAACACAACAGTCTGGAGGCAGCAGCAGTAGAAAGCAGTGAACACACGGTGTACACACGGTCAGCGATTGCACGTTGATAGCAGCGATTGTTGCTTAATCTGAACATTTACCTATGGTAAGAGAAGGAAGGACGATATTGTACCCTAGTCTGTTTCAACCTTAATGTTGGAAGCTAAAGCGAACGTCGTCTAAAATGCTAACATCGTGAAAAATCTTTTATTAGCTGTCTAATATCCTGTCGAATCTCTGAAGTACACATAATGTCAGTATCTATTCCCAATTACCGCGAGTGAAATTTAGTGTCATTAGTACTAGTTCCCAAAAAGTTCTCCCAAAGGGATTAATAAAGTAAATTCTATTCTATTTTCACCGCATGCAATGTACGAGAAGCCCTCCAGGGGCTAAGCCCCCCTATCTGTCAACCCTAGTGACGTCCCTGCTGCCCACGATTTTCAAGTAGTCTTGAAAATCACTGAAATGAAAAAGAGGTTAAAAACACCAATTTCATTTTATGAAATTATTTATTACAAAGAGGAAACCAGTAACAGAATCCGTGAAGGATTTCAAAGGTTAAACACAACAATGATGTAACATCTCAAAAACTAGCTTTCAATTGTACATTAATATTATTTACAACCAAATCATCACAGTGAGAAACTAACAGCACTATTCTATCAGATCTAAGATCTACCAGTGGTCAGACTTCACTTACATGATCAGAAATTAATCTTTCACCATCAGCTAACACACCTCCATATTCATATATAAAAGACCTGCCATGTTTGACATCTGTTGCTAGGTTTAAGTTGTGGTCTTTCCCTTGAGCATCAGCTGACTCCCATGTTTACATTTACACAAGTCTAGGGCCTTTTTCTCTGCTTTTCAACTTCAGTGTTTCACTGAAGCTGCGGTTATAAGGGGGATCGTTTTGATTGAACTTAGGACAAAGCAGGACTTAGCAGACAAAGGTTAAAACTTTTTGTTTCTCCCTTTTTGTTTATTTTCATGAACGATTACTATGTAGATTCTCTTTGAAGGCTTCAAATTTATGAATGAACACATGTAGTAGCAAACAATGTTAACACTAAATATATTTATTTAGTACTGTGACCTTCCAGTTAGAAGGTTGCCGATGTGAGGCTCACCAATTATCTTCCTGGGAGGAGTTTGCGTGTTCTCTTCATGCTTCTGTGGGTTTCCTCCAGGTACTCCGGTTTCCCCCACAGTTCCAGAAACATGCGGTTAGATTAAGTGAATAATCCAAACTCCCCTAAAGAGTGAATAGTGAATGCGATGGATTGGTGACCTGTCCAGGGTGTACGGGCAAAAACTAGCATTAGATGTTCTCCAGGAAACAAAGACCAAGAGAAACCTCTGTTGTTGAAGATAAGTCTCAGAAATCACATGTTCGTTAAGCATTGGTGGTGTAGGGGATAATGAGCTTGGCGTGTAATGTGTGGGTTACTCAGGAAGTTTGACCCCATGTTAAGTAAGTGGAAAATTTCACAGGATTCGCAGCAATTTTAGGAAAGTTTTAGGAAAGTTTGGTGGCTGTAGCTCAAACAGTCTGGAAGGAGACTCTTCAATGTTTTTGTCCAAAGCAGAAGACGAAAAACAATGTGTTGCTTATACAAGCCAACTTAATTAAGAAGTTCTAGTAGACCAATCTCTTTTAGAAGAGACTGTGCAAAACAAGCCCTTGTTCCGTTTCAACTGCCGTGTCAGAAAGGGGAACGTATGGTACCTTTATGCATGGTCCCCACCATGATGCATAGGGGAGTAGATGTGATTGTAGTCTGCTGGTGAGTGGATTTGGCACACAGATACAGTTTCTGTACCAAAACACCCTGCAGTGACATGCCATTCCAGCTGGTTTGTGATTAGCTGGATCATAATTTGGTTTTCAACAAGAAAATGAGTGGTAAGAGTGGTGGAGTGCTGTGCAAGATGATCTGTGCTCCAGAGTCAGCTGATGTAAATGCAATCGCCCTGTTTTAGGGGTAACAGGTGCTCCACATCTTAAAATACGTGTATGTATATATATAAATATAATATAAATATAAATGCAACACTTTTGTTCCACATACACAAATAACCATTTCTTATCCCACCTCACAGGTGTGCCATATCAAGATGCTGATTAGACTGTATGGTTATTACACAGGTGAGTCTTAGACTGACCACAAGAAAAGGCCACTCTGAAATCTTCAGTTTTGTTTTTTTGGAGGGGGGGGGGGGTCTGGGGACTTAGACAACCAGTCAGTATCTGGTGTGACCACTATTTGCCTCATACAGTGCAGCACATCTCCTTTGCATAGAGTTGATCATGTTGTCTATTGTGACCTGTGGAATGTTGGTCCACAATACTTTAATGGCTGTGGGAAGTTGGCAGGAACTGGAACACGCTGCCGTATATGCCAATCCAGAGCATCCCAAACATGCTCAATGGGTGACATCTGTGGCATTGTGCTGCGTGATAAAACTGAAGATTTCACAGTGGTCTATTCTTGTGGTAAGTCTAAGGTACACCTGTGTAATAACCATACTGTCTAATCAGCATCTTGATATGGTACACCTGTGAGGTGGGATGTATTATCTTGACAAAGGAGAAGTGCTCACTATCACAGATTTAGACAGATTTGTGATCAATATTTCAGAGAAATGGTTATTTTGTGTATGTGGAAAATGTTTCAGATCTTTGAGTTCATACCATAAAAAATGAAATAACAAAAGTGTTGCGTTTATATTTGTGTTTTATATATATCTATAAAACACAAATATAGACGCAACACTTTTGTTATTTCATTTTGTACGTGTACATGTATTTTCTGAAATTGTGGTGTGACAAAAAGCAAGAATAACGATGCCTTACTGTTGTGTACCAATAGTGTAATATATTTAACATAACTTTCTATACAGGTTATGTTGCCTTAAATAAAACATTCAATATTTATTTTAAGCCCAATTTTTTTTATCAGTGATTGGAAATCTTGTGGTTGTTATCAATGCCATAGTTGTTTACCTGGTTGTTTCTGGAGCTTGCTTTCATTCCTAAAAGGTTTCAATGACAGTCAATTGATGAACATTGTCCAATGTTCATCCTAACCTTTGATTGATTCTGTTCCCACATGAACTGTGAGCCAAATAGAAACATTAGATTTAAAATTCTGAAGTGGCAATAGTATCTTTCTGAACATAAATGAAAAGAACTGGCCACTCCCTTTTCAATGACGTGATATTCTTTTTATATTCCTTTTTTAACACCCCTTTAAAAAATGCATGTCAGAACAATCCAGAACTCCATTGTTGAACAAAATATGGTGGAAACATACATTAACATTAAGAAACAAGTTACAAAATCCAATCGTTCCTGATGAAAGAGACTTTAATCTTAGTAAAGGTCAAAAGGCACAAGTCGGTTAGAAGTTGGAACATAGCTTCAGTGCTAAATCATCCCAGTGTTAAAAACAGACTCCCTCCTCCACGTTTGAATCCTGAATTAATTTTCAAATCTGTGTTCACTGTGAAGGAAGTGAAACGCTTTAAAAACACACAGTTCTCACAGTTTGTAAAAACAACTAGTGTCTCATTCTCAGTTTTGAGAACATTTATGATCCATCAGTGCAAGTTTGAAGTGATGACGTTGTCCACACTGGAAATGCACAGAGATGTCTTGAAAATACAATGGACGCCTGTGAATTTAAGACCCTTTTAAAGAGTAACAAAAATGATCTAATGACTCGCGCCCTGGTGTTTGTCCATTTCTCATGGCTTTATTAGCAGACATCCAAAACAGTCTGTATATAAAGGGACTTTTTCAACTTCATTGCATGCGGTCCTGCAAAATATATTGGAAATGTTCTTCAATGTCTGGTTTTGTTCCTCCAAATTAGTCATTTGCTCCATAATAATTTGTGGTGCTTTTGGATTAGATACTAAACCCCTTCACTCAAGAGGAAAGCCATTCCTTCCGGTGAGATTTTCACCTGATTCGTTAACAGGAAAAAAGGAACACGAGTGGTCTGCTACCAAGTCTATGCATCTTCGTATTACTGCACATGGAGAATGTAATGATGTAATGACTTCACCATGTAATGATCAGTCACTAATTCCAGTGTGACGCTGATCTAGGAAAATTTTGTGGGTGGACCTCTTTAGAGCTCTATAGGAGCGTGGGCAATGGAGTGGGCGACAGCTGCTCTTTGGGGGCATACTTGGCAAAAAAGGGCAGGAAAAGCGTGAGCATAACTCCCACTACAGCCAGCATGTAGCCCCAACCAATCTGACACTCCCCAGCGTAGTAGATGTCGGAGTCTCCACAAAAAGACTTGACCAGGCTTGAGTTGAGGCCGAATGGGTAAATTAGCAGACCAGACCCCATGGTGACCACTACAAAGAGAAAGAGGAAATTGGTTAAATCAATTCAGTCTTTAGACAGTACACTTTTTGGTGTATCTTTAAACATTTTTTTAGTCAGAAAACACTACACTGTAAAAATAGTAACACCAATTTTAGCGAACATCTAACACGTTGCTTGAAGATGGAGGAAATAACAAATGTATCTGAAAATGGCTGAATCTGATCTCAAACTTGTAGTAGCAACAGTGATGCTCTTGGTTGCAGTAGAGAGCTGTGTTCAGTTCAGTAAAACAAAAGTTCTTGTTATTATTTCCAAGTTTGGCCACAGAAGATACACGAGCCATGAGCTCATTTATAACAGGTCAACATTCACTGGAGGAAAACTGACAGGTTGTTTAAGCCATTTTACTTTAAAAGAATCTGTCATCTCACACCCTGACAGCATTGTTAAGATCACTACCTCTCTATCTGAGGTTTATCAGCTGCACAGAGTAAGTGCATGTAGAGAACATTAAAAATGTTCAGCTGTTAATGTATCCACACGTCATCAACAAAAGAAAAGTAATAAGAGAAAAACATTTCTTACAATATTGATTGCCATTCTGAGACAATTTTATGTGGTGTGGTGGAATTTGAGCACTTGAAAATTAATATTGAATGAAGTTTTAATTCCATTTAATTCATCCAAAAGAATGGTTTAAGTGTTTCAAAAGTCCAAGGCCTCAAATCAGGGCTTTGCCTTTAATTTTCTCCCCCATTCTGTCACAAACCCTCAATGGGAAACTAATAAAAACCATCATAAAGTTCCAGCAGTTTCCTCTGAGTTCTCCTGGTGGATTCCTTGGGTGACCTTATGGGTGCTTTTACACCACTAATTTGTTTACTTCATCCGGAAAAAGGGGAAGAACTGATACATTGTTGCAATCATATGCAGATTTAGTTCTCATTCCCACTACATTCACTTTGGTCCGCAACAGCTGAAAACAAAGCCATGTGATATCATACGGTGTGCATACGTCTTCGTACATGTTTTCTTGACTGCCTTTCGATTGGATAAAATTTAACGAGCACATGGAAGTAAACAACGCCTTAGCACTGGGATAACGCGATCAGACTGGACGAACTTTGCTGCTTGACTTTGACTTTATCCTTTGTGTTAATCGTTTATGATGCACTTTGCAAATAATGCTTGGATTACAAACTACTCCAAGTTTGATCTTGGGCTACCATGACAACACTGCCATGTAAACAGGCGAATGCCTACCCATAAAGCCATGCGTAAGCAAATATGGTGGCTGTATTAGTTCAGAAAGCATGTTTTTGTCATTGATCATTTTTCAAGTTTAATCATGTTATCACCACAAACTAACCACTCTAGAGTTCGTTTGGAACCTGCCCAAGACCACCTTGTCAAGCAGGTCATGGACCACCTTTTTTAGTCTGTTTTTGGTGTGGTCTAGAGTTCGTTTGTTGCTTTCTCACCTGCCCAAACGGGCTGAATTAAAAGGGGAAACGGAATCTAGTTTGAATGAATTGAGCTTAACAAGTCAGGTGTGAAAGCACTCTATATGAGCCAGCACTTGGTACAAGCAGTTTTAATCAAACAGAGATGAAACCACACTTTCACATTAACCATATCCTTCTATAATGGTACAACTTTACCTTTTCATCAAACAACTTACAGATGGACTTAAGCTTGGAATTTGTGTTTATACTATTAACTTCTTTGCCTTTTAAATAAAACATGTTACATTTTAGTTCTCAATGATGCTTGTACTTTTAAACACAATAAATGCAATTTTCAAGAAATTCGTTTTACAGTATTACAGAGAAAATCTGTGAATCGTCATCTATTTCCCACAAATTGCCCAGAAATCAGGACTAGCCAGTTAATCACAGAGTACTGCACTTCGTGTCATCATCACTATAATACATAAGCACAACTAATGCCGCGGTCACACTATGAAACCAAATCCATTGACTTGAATGCACGTTATAATTTAGACAAGTTATATATTGAAGTGTTTATTTTTCATTATTTAGTGTAGTGTGGCTACCCCATAAGCCAGGGACACACTGACGTTCAAGCTACCTCTGGGTCAATCAGTTGAAGCATGGCGAACAGAAGAGTGGCTGGACAACACTCTGAGTCATGCAACCCACATAGACCTGTTTTCTAACACCACAGAACTAATTATTACTAAAAACACTCCTTCATAAACAACAATTATAAAGCTACGTTCACAGCGAACGCGGTAACAGCGGATGGTTTACATATTAAGTCAATGCAAAGACGTATTTATGTGCGTCTGAGGCTTCAGCGGCGCGGTAAGTGCGTATTGAGTGACGCGGTTGCCATGATATGCACGTATTGAACGGTATGAATGTGCAATATACGTGTTGTGAGCTGCGCAAATGAGGCGGATCTCCTGTAGACGGGTGTACCGCGCACGTACCGCTCAAGTTCAGAAAATTGAATTCGGCGGATTTTACACACAGTGCTGACCAATCAGGAGCTTGCTGTAGTTGTGATGTGTGCAGCTGTGATGGACTGTCATTAAAACGTGTTAACTGCCAGAGCTGTCTGATCATCTTCATGATTTTAAAGTTATAAATAATAATTTAAAAGAATAAAAGCATCTTGCTTGGAAGAAATATATATTCATATTTATATTCGAAACTAGGTTGAAATCTTTAAAGAGAATTAATCATGTGCTCATTATTTTATTTCAGCCCTCCATTTACAACCTAGATATTTTTTATGCCAGAATATATATATTTTTTAAGTAATAAAATAGATTTATTTTTATGAGTGTTATTAAATGTTTACTTGATATCTGTACTATCACAAAAAGTACTTTCATATGTTTAAGGTACATAAAATTTATTCCAAACATTTGTACATTTATATTAATGGTATTGTACTGTAAATACACCTACAATATAGTGTTTTGCTATGTGTGATCGGACTGGTGTTGTGTGAGAAAGAGAAAGAAGCTTTGAGACATGGGTTTTATTTGGAGGTTGACTCCATTTATTCTTTGAAAACAAGAACATTTCATGAATCATGGAAATCACAAGAGTTCGAAACAAGGCTTTAATGAAACCATCAGCTGGGCTCTAGAGAAACCCTTGTGCTTCCAAGCAGAGCAAGACCTCCAAAGAGACTTCTCTTCTCCTCACAACCTTCAGCAATGGACCTCCATTCATCAGTGAAGAGCCCAGCCAGGAACTCCTCCATCAAACAGTTCCAGACTGCAGTCCCAGCATCCGAGCATACCAGCACTGAAGCTAGTGATGATGACCAGGTTGGAGTCTCCACTGTCAATCTGAAAGTTGGGGAGAAGACAAACATTTAAAGGCAGATTGCAGATCCATGATAGCATATGTTTTTGTACAACACTGGTGTCTTCGACATCATCATTTCTGTTTAAATCTTTCTAACTTTACCTGTATTTAGCATTTGCTCTGATTTACTTGTTTCAACTCTAGCAATAAAAAAACCCTGACATTTACAAAAAACAGCAGGGTTTTAACTGTACTACAGTGAAGTATTTTAAGGTTAACATTTTTTGGTAATTATGATGTTGCTGTTCAATATTTATTCCCCTCAAGTACAACTATAAGTTATATATTACTATAATATATGTTAAACGTATAAAAAGTTAACCACTGTTAAATACAGTTTACTAGAACCAGGTTAATCAATAGTTCATTTGAGATTACTTGGAAATACAATAATATATTGTATAAATCTGAAATGTCTAATTTAAGCAAGCATTTTTTAACATGTTGCTTTAAATACAAGTTATTTATCTTTTTATTAAAGTCCAGTCCGTTCATAAGACTAGCAGTGTGTAGAGGTTCTCTGTCATTATTTACACAGAATATATCATGAATACTGACCAGAGACAGACGCTGTTGGAGCTGCTGGTGATCTGAAGCTCTCGCTGAACGCGACTGTGGTCCAAACTGAAGCTCCTGTGGAAATGTTGGTGAACCATACCGAGCAGGGTGCATCTCAGGAGGATTTTAAGCTCCGACGCCCCAGCACAGAACAAGTTTTTGATGTTCTAGAGCCTTTCAAAGCTTAGTGATGCAGAGAGAAACTTAACAATCGATTATGTGAATTATTTTTCCTCTATTGTTACTGCCGTAGTTATTCAAAGTTGGGGCATCTAGCAATTGCCTCTTGGTTGAACGCACCAACATTTTCCATTTAATGTCATTCGGGAACTGACCTTTCTTTCCTTCACAAATAATCATATTTAACTTATAATTGGCTAAATTAAGAGTTCAGGTTCAAAGACACCATACAGCCAAATGAAAGACAGCTTTAAAAGCCACCGAAGATATCTGAGAAGTTTGTTTGAAGAAAATAAGTTAACAAAATAATTTTTTTTGTAGATTTTAAGAGTTTTAATTTAGGTTCACCATTTTATCTGGCACTATTGTATGTATGGCTTTGATTAACTATTGACTGGAAATTCTTATTTGAATGCATCTCTATGAGAAAAAAAAATTGAAATCAACCTCACATCTCTTTGCCTACTTTGCAAGAAACCAACAGTTGTTTATAAAATGGCATTTTCCAAAATATATATATTGTCGCAGGAGAGGAATCACACAACAAGGTTTTCAACAGAAAAGTTCCCCGGAGGGTGGATTTATTGAGAGTGATGAGTGGAGTGCTCGTGGCTGGTGCTGTCTTCAGGTGCTCGGTGCTCGTGTCCTCTTCTTCTTCAGTGCTCTTCCCAGTCCCAGATGTGCTCTCGTGCTCGGTGCGTGAATAGATCGGTGTGGTAGGGGTAAATGCCGTCTTCTCGCTGTCACGGGCTGTCTGGGGGTAAAGAGAGAGAGAGAGGAGTTAGAGTCTGCACTCTTCGGAGCTTCTTCTCCCTGTGGTGGTTCTCTCTCTCTCTTTTAAGCTGCCGCGCTGATGAGGCGCGGCTGTTCCTAATTTGCCCTTGATGGTGGGCGCCAGGTGTTCCGGATTTATGCCAGGACCGCGCTGATCGGGATGGACCTCCGTCACACTCCCCCCCCCAAGCGTTGTTCTGGCGGGTCCTGAAATGCATCACAGATGGATTAGGGATTAAGGGTGGGTGGGGAATGACCCCCGACAAACCTGCATATCCGGCCCAGATCCGGGATAGGCCGTCTGCGTTGGCGTTGGCGGCCCCGGCCCGATGGCGGACTTCAAAATGGAAGTCCTGGAGCGCAAGGAACCAGCGGGTCACCCGAGCGTTGGTCTCCTTTGCTCTGGCCATCCATTGAAGTGGGGCGTGGTCTGTTAGGAGGGTGAACCGCCGGCCCAGGAGGTAATACTTCAGCTCCAGGACTGCCCACTTGACGGCCAGGGCCTCCTTTTCGACGGCCGCGTACCGGGTCTCGGCCGGGTTCAGCTTCCTGCTGATGTAGATTACAGGGTGTTCCTCACCTTCCTGTACTTGGGACAGGACGGCTCCCAACCCTGTGTCGGAGGCGTCGGTCTGTAGCAGGAAGGGGCAGTTAAAGTCAGGCGCTCGGAGTACCGGTTCCGTCGTGAGCGCCTGCTTTATGCTCCGGAACGTCCCCTCCAGTTCCGGAGTCCATTCGATCTTCTCCGGCTGCCCCTTCCTGGTCAGGTTTGTCAGGGGGGCGGCTAAAGAGGAGAAGTTGGGGATAAAGCACCTATAATATCCCGCCAACCCCAGGAAGGCTCGTACCTGGGTTTTTGTGGTGGGACGAGGTGCCTCTTGGATGGTTTGGACCTTCTTATCCTGGGGCCGGATCACTCCCCGTCCCACTCGGAACCCCAGGTACGATGCGTCGGCTTGTGCCAGGTGACATTTTCGGGGGTTGACGGTCAGTCCGGCTCCCCGGAGCTCCGTGAGCACCCTCCGCAGACGGTCCAGGTGGTCGTCCCATGCCTCCGAGTGGATGACCACATCATCCAGGTAGGCCGCAGCGTAGGGCTGGTGTGGGCGGAGCAGGACGTCCATCATTCTCTGGAAGGTGGGAGGGGCTCCATGAAGGCCGAACGGGAGACGGCGGTATTGCCAGTGGCCCGATGGCGTGGAGAAGGCGGTCTTGGGCCGGTCTTCTGCGGCCACTGGCACCTGCCAGTAGCCCTTCGTGAGGTCAAGGGTGGAAATGTAACGGGCCCGTCCCAGGCGATCCAGGAGCTCATCCACCCGGGGCATGGGGTAGCCGTCGAATTCCGAAACTTCGTTGAGCCGGCGGAAGTCATTGCAGAAGCGGAGGGTGCCGTCGGGTTTAGGAACCATCACGATGGGACTGGACCACGGACTCCGGGATGGTTCGATTATCCCCAACTTCAGCATGTGTTGGACTTCCTCCTCTATAGCCTGCCGACGGGCTTCCGGTACTCTGTAAGGCCGCTGCCGGACGATCACTCCTGGTGGCGTTCTGATGTGGTGTTCCACGATGTTGGTCTGCCCCGGCTGATGGGAGAACACATCCTGGAACTGACTGACCAGGTGCTGCAGCTCCTTCTTCTGGGCAGCCGAGAGGTCGTCGTTGGTGTCCACGATCAGAGGGGAGCAGGAGGCGAGTGTGGCGAGTGCGGCGAGCTGGTCTCTGGTCCCCACCCACTTCTTCAGGAGGTTGATGTGATATAATTTCTCGGGCTGTCTTCTCCCTGGCTGTCGCACTTTGTAGTTGACGTCGCCGACCTTTGCTGTGATGGTGTATGGCCCCTGCCACTTGGCCAGAAACTTGCAGGCTGAGGTGGGGACCAGGACCATCACTCGATCTCCCGGTTGGAACTCTCGGGGTTGGGCTGCCCGGTTGAAGTGCCGTTGTTGGGCTTGCTGCGCCTGGACCAGGTGTTCCCGGACTAATGGCATGACCCGCTCGATGTTCTGACGCATCTGGGTCACGTGTTCGACCACAGAGCGGAGCGCTACCGGCTGCTGCTCCCACGCATCTCGGGCGACATCCAGGAGTCCCCTTGGTTGACGGCCGAACAGCAGTTCAAATGGCGTGAACCCTGTGGAGGCTTGGGGGACTTCCCGGATGCCGAAGAGGACATAGGGGATCATCCGATCCCAGTCGCGCCTGTCTTCATCCGCCACCTTCTTGAGCATCCTCTTCAGGGTCTGGTTGAACCTCTCGACCAGGCCATCCGTCTGGGGGTGGTAGACCGAGGTGCGGAGCTGGTCGACCTTTAGCAGCCGGCAGAGGTCAGCCATCAGCCGGGACATGAAGGGGGTTCCCTGGTCAGTCAGGATCTGGCTGGGGATGCCCACCCGGCTGAACAGCAGGAACAGCTCCTGTGCGATGTTTTTCGCTGTGGCCTTGCGTAGGGGCACGGCTTCCGGGTACCGGGTGGCGTAGTCCACGATGACCAGGATGTGCTCATGGCCACGGGCAGACTTCGGCAACGGCCCCACTAAGTCCATCCCAATCCTCTCAAAGGGCACCCCGATGATGGGGAGTGGAATCAGCGGACTGGGGGGAGGCGTACGCGGCGACGTCTTCTGGCACGTGGGGCAGGCCCGGCAGAAAGCCTTAACCTCGCCGTCTATCCCCGGTCAATGGAAGCGGTCCCTGATCCGCTGCGCCGTGTTTGCCGCTCCCAGGTGCCCGGCCATTGGATGGGAGTGCGCGAGCTCCAACACCGTCTCCGTCTTCGACCGGGGGACGACGAGTAGCTCCTTCACCTCCCCCCGTCGTTCGGCGACGCAGTAGAGCAGACCATCCTTCACTATGAAATGCGGGAGAGGATGGGGCCCGGGTTGGATTTCCTGTCCCTCAGCCACGCGCACCTGAGCCCAACAGTGCTTTAGTCGATCGTCTTCATGCTGTTCGCGGCTGAAGGACCCCCCCCTTGTGACTTGCTGAAAAACATCATAAAAGAGGTTAGCTGAAGGGGGGGTGGACTCACCATCTCTCCCGCTATCCGTGGTTAGGGTGACGGCCGGGTTGGATGGAGCCTTCTCCTGCGACGAGGTTGGGCGGCTCCCTCCAAGGCTGGCGGGTCGGCGGGTGGCGGCGGCGAGCAGGCTGACGAACCCGGGGAAGTTCCTGCCAAGGAGCACTGGTACAGGTAAATCTTTTACTACACCCACCTCGACCATCCAGGTTTTCCCTCTGGCCTGGAGCTGAATTTGGCGGGCCTTCACTTCCCGGGTTTCTCCGTGGACGCATGTTAGAGGCAGTATGGCATGGGTCTCATGTCGAGGTGGGAGGAGCTGGCTCCTCAGCAGGCTCACGGAACTCCCCGAGTCCAACAACGCGTGGTAATGGCGTCCGTTGACCCTCACCGTCACTCCCGGGGCTCCTCTAGGTAACCGGTGGTGAAATCCACAACCCGCCAGCCATTTCTTCTTGGGGGGCGATGGTGGATCCGTTGGCATCGGTTCGTCGTGAGGAGGGGGAGCCGCCGGTCTGCTCTCTGGTCGCGGGGTGCCCTCTGGCGGACGCGGGTCCTGTACCACCCTCCGGGGGTACGGTGGCGCACGCTCTCCGGTGTCGTCCCGGTGGGCCACCTCCGCCAGCTCAATGGCCTCTACGGCCTCCCATAATGTTGTTGGGTTTCTCATCCTGACCGCCTGCTTCTGTGCGCGAGGCAGCGCTCTCAGCAGTTTGTCCAGCACCACGCGTTCAACGACCTGGCTGGCGGAGGGGCTTCCTTCGAGCAGCCAGAGTCGAGCGAGGCGGGATAGGTCAGCGGCTTGAGCGCGCGCTGGCCGGCGAGGGCGATATTCCCAGCCGTGGAACTGCTGCGCAGCGGAGATGGGAGATAAACCCAGGCGAGCGAGTATTTCTCGTTTAAGCTCTTCATAATCATCACGTACACTGGAGTCCAGGGAAAAGAAAGCTCGTTGCGCCTCGCCGGTCAGCAGCGGTGCCAGCGCCCGTGCCCACTCTTCTCGTGGCCACCCTTCTGATCCTGCAGTGGACTCAAATAGCTGGAGGTAGGATTCGACGTCATCGTGGGGGGTCAACTTTGGGAGAAGCCGCACAGCTTGCGTTCTCGCGTCGGGAAGCGGGATTTGTTGGGCGCTGGCACCCTGAAGATCGCTAACCCTCCGCTCCGTTTCGCTCTGCTGCTTCGCCAGGAACTCGACGAGTTGTTGTTGCCGGAT
Source organism: Danionella cerebrum (assembly GCA_007224835.1). Taxonomy (NCBI): domain Eukaryota; kingdom Metazoa; phylum Chordata; class Actinopteri; order Cypriniformes; family Danionidae; genus Danionella; species Danionella cerebrum. Next base: position 121,237 of record SRMA01027251.1, on the reverse strand, counting down.
GGTCATTTCAGCGAGATGTTTTACGACGTCTTCCATCTTTCGGAGAGCGTCGCACACCGTACTTGCTGTGAATCCGAAAAACGAAAAAAAAGTAAATGAGAGAAAAAAAAAACTGCAGGGTTTAAATGTCCGGGTTGTGGAACTCTTGTGTGTGATTCCCCCTGGGTGTTATACCCGCATTCTCCACCAGTTGTCGCAGGAGAGGAATCACACAACAAGGTTTTCAACAGAAAAGTTCCCCGGAGGGTGGATTTATTGAGAGTGATGAGTGGAGTGCTCGTGGCTGGTGCTGTCTTCAGGTGCTCGGTGCTCGTGTCCTCTTCTTCTTCAGTGCTCTTCCCAGTCCCAGAGGTGCTCTCGTGCTCGGTGCGTGAATAGATCGGTGTGGTAGGGGTAAATGCCGTCTTCTCGCTCTCACGGGCTGTCTGGGGGTAAAGAGAGAGAGAGAGAGAGAGGAGTTAGAGTCTGCACTCTTCGGAGCTTCTTCTCCCTGTGGTGGTTCTCTCTCTCTCTTTTAAGCTGCCGCGCTGATGAGGCGCGGCTGTTCCTAATTTGCCCTTGATGGTGGGCGCCAGGTGTTCCGGATTTATGCCAGGACCGCGCTGATCGGGATGGACCTCCGTCACAGTTCAGTTCATACCCTATAATTATGGGGACGTTGTCACATCTTCCTTCAAATGTTCACGATGCAGCATGGCTACAGCCAATGGACGGCGCTAGAGGTCAAAGTTCTGACCAACTGGTCATAAACCTACAATGGTTCACACCTACAGGGAGGATCCACCTGGACCCTAGCCCTGTCTGGGACTGTGACAAGAGGCAAGACACACCGAAATTACAGGGCCTCTTCACAAGGCTCTTCCGCTCCAGCCCAGTGCCGATATGGTGGAAAGAGGTTAATGGAACAGAATACAGTGCAACGAACCAGGTGTACAGTACAGTACAATGCAGTGAACCATGAAGCCTACACCCTTTCATCTGCTGCCACCACCCAGCACTGAAGAAGTGACAGATCTTACCCTAAGGTAGTGATACCCATTGGGATGGGTAGCTCTGCAAGCGGCGTCCTTTTCAACAACATCCATTAGGCAGCCACACCTCAGTTCAGTAGGTCCTTGGTTGAGAGGGCATGGGACACCTAATGCTGTGTAGAGAGACTAACTAGTGGGCCAGCCTCTGTTTAGCAACAACCTTTCCCTTCTGCTAACATTCAGTCAGACACAAGCTGCTCCACATATCCGGACACACAAGTACGGATCGGTCGGATTTACCGTCTCCTCAAGACAGGGCTTTCAGGTTAACCACTTGTTCCCAAGAGGAGATGGTGAAAACCTTTGGCATGATGTTACATGCCTTGGGTCACTTTATTTTGGTCTTATTTAATTTGCTTTAGATCGATTTTATTTTAGTATATTTGATGATTTTTTATATTCTGTAGGTGTGTGATTGCGGTCACCTGGAACTTCCCCCCGATTTGAGTGCATCATTGCTGATTGGTGCAGGACAGAGTGCCACGCGTTCAAAAGAGACAGAGTTGAGAGACAGAACGAATGAGTATGGATGGGATCCGAAGGGGGGCAGCTGCCGCCTGGTTTCCCGCGTCCCCCCCTTGGTGACTCTACCGTGTCCCCCGGGCGGGTGGGGGGCGGTCGGCTCGTCGGCATGGTGCCCGCATCGGCTCCGGGTACATTTCCTCCACCCCCACACATAGGATCCCGGGGGTCTCAGTCTCTGTGGGGGATTGGGGGGGTCGGCCTATCACGGATCAGCCCCCCCGGCATACTCCAGGCCAGGGGACCCCCAGTTTTAATTCAGTTAGACACTCAACATCTCCAGGACACTGGAGAGGGGCCTGCCTCCTGAAGCGGTCAGAGGACCAATAACATCTGGCACTGACCCGCTTCGGGAGCCGGTCTCCCTCCCGGTGCCCCAAATATCACTTGCAAGGACACACTAAATTTAGGATTGGAGGGCTAGTCTCTCCATCCACATCTAAATGGGTGGGGCTGCAGATTTGTGGCCCCCCCAAAATTCTAGGGCGGAGATGACGGCCCTCTTATTTTACATACATATTAGACACGCAGGGAATGGGGGGTGGTGCCTGGACGTCAGCTGTCAACCAACGGTGACGCTCCAGGACATCACTCCCCAGTTTTAATGCAACTTATCTCTTCAACATATACACAAACACATACACTACACTCCAACTGGGGGCAGATGATGGGCAGTGGGTGGGCGGCCGTCTCTGTCTCCCGTCCGGGGTGGGTATATGCCCTCCGTCAGCGCGGGCTCGTGGGATCCCCGGGTGGGCGCGGGTCCACTGGACGGTGACTGACCGCCCTTCGAGTATGAATGGGTGTATGGATGGAATGATTGATGAATGGATGGATGACTGGGGGAGGGGTCTGAGGCTGCTGGTCGTGGTGGGTGCGGGGTCGGGTTGTGGCTGGGGGGGTGGCTCCGCTGCGCCTGGTGTGGTCTCCCTCTCTGCCCTCTTCTGGTCTCCTCCCCCACCTCGGCCCCCCCGCCTCCCTGGTGCGGCCGGGCCCGGGTCCGGGGGCATTGCCGCCGGGGGCTGTGCGGGTGGTGGTGGTCGCGGGTGGGGTCTGCTGGGGCCTCCCTGTGCTGTGGGGGGGGCCGGCCTGGCCGCTGTCGGGTGGGCTGCCCCCCCGCTGTGGCGGGCGCGTCCCTGCTCTCTCGCATCCGGGCACGGGGCGTTTCTCTCTGGGGGTGCTGGCGGTTCTCGGTGGGGTGGGGTGGGATGCTCTGGCTCGGGAGTCCGGGGCCCCGGTCATGTCGGCCCACGGGGGGTGGAACGATCCGCCGGGTTACTTCGGTCTGATTGCAGAGCCGGTTCTGTGTCGGACCTCGCAGCGCACTCGGGTATAGAGGAGTGAGGGTGATTCGTGGGAAGTTGGTCGGCCACTGGTGGGTTGGGTCTGCTGTCCCTGGGCACCGTGTGCTGCAATTGTTTGTTTGTTAGATATGTGTGGTTCGCCCAACTCACTGTTTGTGATCTTTGGTAAGTTATGTATTTTTCCTACCATGTAGCTGAGTTGCTTTTTAAAGCATACAACATTATTATCACCTCACTTAAGATATTGGCTGTGTATGTATGTATATTTAAACATGTGTGTATGTGTGCCTGAATATACAAACTGCAATAACTGTTTTACATGAACAATAACAAACGGACATGGACTAAATGAACTGTAACTAGGACTTATGCGTCATGTTCAGGTAGGTATTTATTTATTTTATTTTATTCATTTGCTATTTTTTTTTCTTCTAAATTATTATTATTATTATTATTATTATTATTATTATTTTCCTCTCTTCGTCTTTTCCTCTTCCTTTCTTTCATTTTCACTTGTGTACCTTCACCCTTCCCCAATCCTTTGTCCACTCCCTCTTTTGGTTCGGCACCGTCTTGTCCTGACACAACTATTATAAACGTACTCGCGGGAACCACAACTAATAAATATTTAATAAATACATTCAAATTTCCAATCCAGAGGAGAAAACACCACACCAGGTGTTTTACTCCTCTGGAGAAAGCAAAACTGTCAAAAAAAAAAAAAAAAAAAAAAAAAAAGAGACAGAGTTTCTCCGATCAGAGAGCTCAGTCTGGTTGTCACCGCGTTCGGTGCAGAGCTCCGGGTTCCAGCTCCGTCAGCAACACACCCACGTTAATGTTTAGTTGAATTTCATTTCATTGAACCCCAACTACCAGGATAGCAGGTCCTCAAGAGGTTTGAAAGCATGATTAATGCCATCAACTACTGAGGGCGGTAGGAGCCTGGGGTCCTCTGTGTACAGATAAGCAAGAGTTGAATTCCACCGCTCTGGGCGCAGACACCCTGAGAGGATTGATCAAGAGAAGGTGTCAGGAGGTACTGTCAAGATGGGAAGTTCTGAATCAGGTCCTAGTGATCCATGTAATACCTCTTCCTCTGGACTAGCACAACAATTGTGGCAGAAAGCAAACTGAAAAAAACTAGGTTTAGGGTAAGCTGCCCCTAGAGTAGCTAGGAGAAACTTGCAATGGGTTTTCTGGGGGAGGCAACAGGATGCCGGACTGCCAGGGGATGGAGTCCACATTAATTTGCCCTGGGGTTTCCAAACATGTTGAAGTAAGCAACTGAAAAGGAACCATGGTTTTATACTTTGAATTTGGTTTATTAAAAAGCAGTGCCTTGAAAACAAAGACATGTTAATGCATATGGCTGCACTCTTGGGGTTCTAACCAATCCTAAGAGGGTTGTGATATCTATCCCTCACCAGCCACAATATTGCAGATGCACTGGCGGATGCAGACACTTGTCAACTGTCTCAAGATGAACACAAATCGGACCACATTTTTTTCTACTTGCTAAAATGAATTCGGCTGTTATGGCATTTAATCAGAGAACTCAGACACAGATTCTAGTCATGTCACATTTCTATTTATCTAACCCCTCACGTGTTCCTATTCTTTTTATGAATGAAAAGGGGAGGAATGAGTCATACAAGGTTGAACACAGCCCTTTGTGTGGTTATTTGACTTCACTGAACATGAAGATGTATGAAGGATTCCCGTCAGACACTGATTACACTCATGCTCCTTCCCTAAAAAGGGGGCAGGATCTATAGGATGGTCCTTGCACTGTACATGTTCATAAATCACCCCCCCCCCCCCTCCTCCCCTATACACATACAGCCCCCTCGCCCTTGAACACATACATCCAAACCTCACGGAACACTGCCCCCATTCCCTTCAGCACCGGTTTGGAATTTTAATCATTTTTGTGTCTTAAGGTAACACAGACACCATCACACTCTCACACACAAGCATGCATCGCAGACTCCAGTGCTTTGACAAGCCTTCATGCTGGAGTTATTTATAATCGTACCTGTTGAGCTTCCCTTCCAACAGGCTCATCCATCTCAAATAAAACCAAGGATCAAGAAAATGTGTAAAACGTACACAACACCTGCCTGTTTGCTCATTTCAGTGCACTTCCCACAAGGCAGGTGATGATTTCAGGGATTTTTATTGATCATCAGAGGGTCATGTTTGTGGGTTTAACCATTCTATAAAACAGTTTATTAAATCCTGTCAAAAAAATAATTCCTAAAAAATTTATTTAGTTTTGTAATAATGATCTGAGGACCAGCTGTGGGGGTGGAGGTCTGCTGCTGACAGCTTTACAGAAATGCAGAGGTACAAAAAACTCTTTTGACAACTCAAAGGTGCTGTCAATAATCCATCATGGATTTCTTACTGAAAAATTAGGCACATTGGAAGACAATCTAACACACTCTGAAGTAATGGCTCAATAATTTCCTAATGCATCATTAAATACTGCTAAAACAAGCTATAGAGGGCAAATGTCTAGTATAGCGTTATGCATCACCATTACGAGCAGCTAAGACAGTTACACCATGGCTTTAGAGCGGTGCCAGAACATTTACTTTTAAAATACAGCCAGAATAAATCCGTCCCCTCTATGTTTGGTCACAGGCCAGCGGAGATCTAATGTATTTTTAATGCAACAACCCACCCCGGATCTAGGACTTTATTAGGGAGTAGTTCATAAATGGAAGGTGTTATAAAGGTTTTTGTTCGTATTCAGCCTTGATACATGAGGCCTCAGATGAATAATATTTCCTTAATTTCTTTTTCATAGGCAACATGTCAATGATGTGTGGTGGTTTCTGGCTGGTGTGGCAGACTCTTTCAGTCAGATTCACAAATATATGCAGTCCATCTTCAACAGATTGTGTTTTATATCTCGTATCAGCAATTTTCCCATAACCAAAGCCGGTACATGTTGGGACACACAGGACTTGCATACTTGTAAATGAAATCCACATTTTGATTGAATTTTGGAGATATTTTTAGCCAAGTTATTCCACATTTCAAGATTTAGCCAGTCAGAGCAATACATTAAATAACAAAATCCTGTTGAACTTTCTTTGAATAAGTAGAAGAAAAGCCTCCATTGTGGCAGAGCTACTGCCTGCCTCACTTTATGTTTTTTTTTTCAGTGTGCCCTATGTCAGATCCTAACTCTAAAAACCGTCAAACCCTGGCAAAATGTTTGATTTCTTGGCCTTTTTTCAGAAAATTTGAATAATAAAGCAAATACTTTTTTCAACTAATAGTTAAGGATTGGGTGATACCATTTATTATCAAACAACATTGTTTAGTATTTTTAAAATCATAATAGCGCCCGGCCCTTTGGTATAGTAGATGGTGCACCCGAACGTGTTGTTATTTCCCAACCTTCCCTCTCTCCCTACCCACATCACTACTACACTGCCCTATCGGTTCCAACTAAATGGCCAAATAATAATAAGCTTAAAATCACAATGGCAATAGAAGCTTTGTTTAAACTAACATACAGGGTTTTACCATTTCTCAAAAAAAAAAAAGAACAGAGGTCCCCAACACAGACTTTAAAGATGTTACACATTTTATGTTCACAATAGGGATGTTTTTTCAGAGTTAATGAGTCTTATATATATATATGTATGTATGTATGTATGTATGTATATA
>SRMA01027251.1:55799-109352 GCA_007224835.1 Danionella cerebrum | reverse complement strand
GAAGCTCGACGCCGAAAGCGTTTGTGAATGAAAGGTTCCCAAAAGCGCAGCAAGATGGCGTAAATGAGCTTCTACCCCCCCTTTACAGTGTTTCTTTAGGAGTTTTTTTTGCTGAAATCATGTCCCATAAGCAAGAAAACAAGACTATGAACGTAGCTGAAGCTTTGGACAAGATTTTTTTCCATATTTCAATTATTGTGCCAAATTGTGCCAAACTGTGCCAACATGGATTACGCCTGAACTTTGTTCAATCAAAACCTTTACAGAATATTAGTTTCTTGTAGTATGAACACCAAACTTGCTACAGATGTCCTTGACATGTAGTTGTTACAATTGATTGTGTTTATTTGCTTCGTTATAAGTAAAATAAGGAGATATTGGAGGAAATGTGTTTTTTTTTAGGCAGAGTTCATTTTTTGGCCATTCCAACATCAATTACTCTTACCCAGTGTTCTTGACTGTCAAATTAACTCATCCACACCACTCCCCAAGAACCTATCTTCATTTTGATACCAAGATTTGCAGTTTAGACCTTGTAAAAGCTGAGAAATGCCTTAAAAAGTAAAAGTATAGGATTTTCGGAAAATAGGCCTCAGGGCTTAAGAGGTTAAATGTTACCACAAGCCCTAAAGTTACAGCATATTAATGAATAAACAGTTTTAAAGAGAGTTGACGAAAGGTATTTGTGCACATCTGGTCTGCGATGTCCTCGAGGATGCCTTTAAGTGACACCATCTATTCGTTATTATTAATCAAATAACTTCATATTATATTTTGTGTTTAGTTGAATGTCCCGCAAGAAAAGAAGACCATGAACGTAGCGGAAGCTTTGGACAAGATTTTTGCCATATTTCAATTATTGTGCCAAATTGTGCCAAACTGTGCCAACATGGATTACGCCTGAACTTTGTTCAATCAAAACTTGTACAGAATATTAGTTTCTTGTAGTATGAACACCAAACTTGCTACAGATGTTCTTGACATGTAGTGGTTACAATTGATTGTGTTTATTTGCTTCGTTACAAGTAAAATAAGGAGATATTAGAGGAGACGTAGGTTTTTTTAGGCTGAGTTCATTTTTTGGCCAATTCAACATCATTTTTACTCTTACCCAGTGTTCTTGACTGTCAAATTAACTCATCCACACCACTCCCCAAGAACCTATCTTCATTTTGATACCAAGATTTGCAGTTTAGACCTTGTAAAAGCTGAGAAATGCCTTAAAAAGTAAAAGTATAGGATTTTCAGAAAAATAGGCCTCAGAGGTTAAGAGGTTAAGGATGCAACCAGTGCTGAACAGTAATGAAGTACAAGGAATTGGTTACTGTGCTTGAGTAACTTTTGAGCGTATCTCTACTTGAGTATCACTGTTTTGTGAGACTTTATTCTTTGAATACATTTTGAAGTGGAAAACTTTACTTTTTACTCGACTACTTTCCTACAACCTGTCGGTTTTTTTTTTACGTTCCACAACGGACTGTACATGCGTAACCAGTCATGGGTCAAAATAAGTTCACGTGGTCTGCAAGTGTGCCAATCAGAACACGTCGTGTTTCGTGCAGTTTGCGCGCTTTACTGTCTAATATGGCTGCTGCCTGCCTGCTTGCTTCTTTTCGCCGTCACTTTTATAGCGCGATAATGAAAAAAGCACCAGACGTTGAAATTGAGCGCCCACTGACTGATTGCAGATGGTGCTGCGTGATGACTGCATTTGATAAGTACATCTGATAAAACGGTTTAAACTCCCTCTGCTGGCTGAATGAAACCTGACAAGTCCCAAGCTCCACTAATTTCCCATCTGCAAACCAGTAGTTTGCCAGACCTGTTGAAATAATTAATTTGTTACTGTTTAGTGTTTCTTCAAGTATTTCTTCTGAATCCCTTTCATCTGAAAACGTATTTACACAGAAGAGCACTACTTTTGTCATCTCCAGAGATTCGCTTAAATGTGATTTAGGGCTGAAATGATTAGTCGACATTGTCGACAAATATTTTTGTTGTTGAGTAGTCGTTTGATGTCATGTGACCTAATGTAAGGGTCACATGTCGTGATTTGAGCGCTACGTGTGATCCAGCCCTCACGAATGCTACTGCAATAGAAGAAAACTCAGCCTGAATTATGATGGAGTTGCAAAGGAGTCCGACCGAGTAAGGTTTGGGAAAGTTTTATACTGAACTTAACCAAAAATGCTGTCGTGTGCAATACATGCAAAGCGGAACTTGCTTTTCACGGGAGCACAGAGGAAGCATCCCTCTGCGTGAACGCGCATTCAATCACGTGATTACACAGACTAAACCAATGAGAGTTCAAATAAAATGTTTACTCGTGAAGATGTTTTGATTTTTATTTTGCTTATATGCCGCGTAGATGTCAAATTTACTTGTAACACATTGTTCAACTATAAATATTGTTTAAAAAGTTTAAAAGAATGCAATCGCTTAAAGCAAGTTGCTTACAGCAGTGAATATTGTAATAATTTATGAATGTACAGCATTATACAAACTTTAGATGTTTATATTTTATTTGCGTATTCATTAGAATAATTAACATGTAATGTAAAAAGAAGGATAAACAAAGTAAAAAAATCATTGATATAAAATAAAAAGCTATATAGATCCATTCACATTATGGGAAAAAAACTAGTCCCACAATGGGGAAAGTTCATTTTAATAGCTTTAAGAGTCAAAAATAGAAATAAAATGAGACACACACCAAAGCATTTCTTTCTAACACCATTCATTATCTCATGCTGATTCTAAAATTATCTTTATTTGTTTCTTACATTTTGAAATGTTGCAACTAAAACGAGTGGTAAACCAACAATTATTAATGCTGCTGTCAAGATATGTTCACATTGTACTTTCTTTTTGTCTGTAATGCAGCTGATTATTTATTTTTTTCTATTGAATTAGAACAAAACATGTAAACAATGCTTAGAGAGCATTTGTGTGTAATTTGAGAGTAACAGAATCAGAAAACCTAAAGAGAATGACATGTTTATTTGGCTCAAAGTTCATTAAAACAACTATTTCAAAAGATGAAGTGATTTTCTTATTTTATTTATTAGTTACAATATTTGTAACTCATTATTTTAACTAGTTGAAAAAGCAGAATAATCGCTCAAAGGCTACTGATTAATCATTGAAATAATCGATTAATCGGTCTAATAATCATTTGTTGCAGCCCTACTGTGATTACACACTGACCGTCGCATTATATGCTCTATATCTGTTTTCTGTAGTGGAAGTAGATGAGCTGAAGAAAGTAAGTAATTCCGTGTCTGTTCTGCTCAGTGAAAAACAAAGACAAGAAAAGGTGAGTTGAGTTACTGTTGATTTAAACGATGATTGATTCGTGTACTGTTTACTTCACTGTAACGTGAATATTAAAGGAAAGTTGTTATCTTTATGCAATTCTCAGGAAAAGAAGGCAAATAAGAAAAAGAAGAAGGGTGTAGTTCCTGGTGGTGGACTGAAAGCAAACATGAAAGATGACTTTGGTGACTACGGTGGCATTGAAGATGATTATGATGACTTCATGTGACAAAGGTTCATCGTCCCCCTTCCCTTTCCCAAGACAAGCTCCGAACGGTGGCAGGCGTTTAGTTCTGACGGACTTTATGGAAAGCTGCTTCCAGCCCATTGTACGCCCATTCAGATGATCTTGACATTTTATTTCTTAAATGAGCTGTGTGCAGCAGGACAGCTCTGCTAAGAAACATTTGAACTTTCGATGCCTTACAGAGAACTCTGCAGATTGTTTTCCATATGTTTTAAAGCGGTGCAATTTCAGAAACACCGAAGTAAACACAACACTCTATGCAAATGACTTGCTTGTATGTTTCTTGCATATTTAATAAGGAATATTTCTCTTGTCATTATGGCAAGCAAAAGTGGCTAATTTAACAGAAGGAGCAAGGCTGTATGGGGGTTTTATACACATGATTAAAACACAGCTGTAATGTAAATTGCCACTTTTCCACGGTACAGTACAGCTCGGCTCAGTCATTTCAACCATCTTGCTTTAGTGTTGTGTTGTGATTATTCGTCAGACTTTGCACCACCCCTTCCATGACAGAGTATTACATGAGATCAGGAAATACCCAGAAAACAATGAATCCTGAAGAAAATTGGTGAGTTGATGAAAAGACGTCTCGTGTGTGTCAGGATGAAGCTCAGTGTTCAATGATGCTAGCAATGTCGAAACTCTCGAACCAAGTATATTGTGCTTGCTCTACCAATCAAGAGAATGGTGTCCGTTTAGAATCATGGTGTAAATTCTAGAAGTTCAAAAAATTGTGTTGATTCCATGGCCACGACGCAGCGGAAAAGCTGTTAAATGTGGTGTGGAAAAGAGCCTTAAATGAACCAAAGATTTGTTTTTTTATTTTTTTGCCAGTCATTTAAAGGAAATTTCATCTATAGATTTATTGTTCTTTAATATCGTTTTCAATGTAAATATACTACTGCCAGGTAATATAGTTGAAAAATCTGCATGAACACATTGTAAAATTGAGAGGAAAAAAAACAAAACTCAAAAATATTTTTAACGATTTAATGAAATAATTGGTCAAACTGCCTCTTTTTTTTGTAAATCATTTAAAATTGGTTTTTTTTTCAATTGTTGAACTGTCGAGTGTACATTAGCACCTACAGAAATGTAATGTTCAGCTAATTTGATTATTTACAAATTCAAGTAATACACTTTTACCACAGTACAATGATTAGAAAATATTCAAATTGATGACACCAATGGTATAGAATGTATTTTTTTTTAAAGTTAAAAACATTTTTTGCTTATTACACACCACTTGTCACCAGTTTGTGCAACAATAAACTACAAAACCAAGTGAAATCAGATTTACCTACTTGTATATAAATACGATTACTCGTCACTTTAGTCTTTGAAAATACCTAAATCCAACACCTCTGGAGAGCATTACAATCTGGAACAGGAAATGAGATTTTTTTTATGCTACCAGTCAAACATTTACAATTGAATTAGCATCACACTATTGTTTACTTACTGGTGTGCTTCAATGAACGCAGACCCAACACAACCAAAAACAGTAATCTCACAAAATATGGTACACCCTGGTGTTAAGATGTAGCTGCCTCCTTTTGCATAAAACTTAGGAAATTCTGGTACTTAAAGTTTTGGGGTCTCTTCATGAGCTTACAATTAATAAGAACCAAATGTACATTGATGCACAGATTACGAAATCTGAGGCGCAGTTCTGTCTTGGTGGGTGTGAATGGGACCAGGACCAAATCAACTGCCCAGTCACCTAGAGCCAATTCTAGCTAACTTTCTCAAGATAACCTGTTTGACCTGATGCACTCGTTCCATGTACCCTGTTTTCAAGTGTTCCCATAACACCTGGGGTTGAGATCCAGAGACTGACAACTGATGCAAGCATAACTACTGACTAGGGTTGGGTCGATGGACCATGTCATCGGGGAAAGTATGATGTTGCAGGAATGGGGTTTGGAAGGACCCGTTGGGCGATGCATTGTGTAATGGCTGCAAGTAAACAGAACGGGCTGTCACAAGAGATTTCAGTGTGCCGCCCGGGCTGGAAAGGACCTAAATAAAGTCCAAAGTGCATCAGAGTTCTGTGTCAGTCTCAAGTGAATGAATCCACCGTACATCTGCAGAAATAACAACGTGCATCACGCAGTTCAGTGCTGGTGTATGCTGCGAGTGTTGCATAACGCGCTCTTGTGCAGTTTGCATGAGGTAAAGCTGATGAACAACGTTTGGATCTATTTCATGCAAATATTGTAGGGGTTTGAAATCTGGAGTGTGTTCATTCTTTCTAACGGTGTTTCATAACGGCTGATTTCAGGTGTTTTGTCCAATGCTGGGTTGGTTAGCATAACCGCTAATACTGCTGCGACCTCATCAATGCTCTCTGTAGCATTGGATCTATTAACATTTATAAGTTGGTAATTGACTGTACATTTGCCACCACCTCTTTTATATTTACCCCCCCCGCCCCCCAACGACGTATTAATTTTCCATCGTAATTTTCACATTGTACATCGTCAATGGACACATTGCTCGACATCACCCAACCCTACGGCTGACCCTCTGGTCAAATACTGTGGAGTTGTTTTCCCTTTATCCTCATGTAGTATGAAATGGTCAATGTGATTACAAACTTTCGATTGATGGCACGTCAAGTGTTTTCAGTTTTTGAAATATCCACCAAGGGTTTGGGAAGATGTGTAGGAATTGCGAGCACTCCTTCTGCTGCTGCTGCGAGGTGCTGTTGAGCCACCTCTCTGTCTACGGTTCCCTCTTCCCTGCCGCGCACTTCCAGCTGTGGCCTGACCCAGAGAGTTCTGGATCTGCTGGAACATACTTTGCCTAGTGACTTCCTTGTCTCCACAGGTGAACGTTAAAGCTACTCCCTCGTTGCTTTTCATGACACGAGAGGTGCCATCAGAGGTACCGTCAAAACACCGTCCGAGAGCAATTTCCTTGGCGGTTCTAGGATCTTGGTCCGTTACTGTATAGATACCATAGTTGTGTCCCAGAGGGTCCAGAGGTGCAAGCATGGTGAACTCATTGGTATCATTATTGACAGCCAGTGGCAGGTGGTTCACCAAATATTCCTGAAGTAGGCTGTTGACGCTGTCTCTCTTGCAACTGCCCTGAGGCATCACCTTCACGAGGGTCCGATCCACTCGGTCTTGATCGTAGAGCATTCCACTACATTTGAACTCGAGACACACAGATGACACCGTGGATTGCTCCATGTCTCGAATGCTTCTAGTGTCACGGATCCCATACAATTGACCCACAGTTTTTGGATGGGTACCCCCCATATTGCGAGAGCGAACGTTTAGCTCATGGGCGCTGTTCAGTTTCACTTTAATGTAGCAGGCCCTGTATTCCAGGGGCTTTGGCCACCAACTCAAATAGTCTTCAGTCCAGCTCATAGGATCATCCTCATTGAAAGGCACCGTGTTGTAGTCATACCCATCCACTTCAACCCTTGAAAAACGGAAATGAGCTGCAGTGAACGGCGCCTCCTCGCACTCTTTAAGCTTGTCGAATGGATAAACCGGACCGTTGGCTTCCTCTGCCACATTTGAACGAGGTTTGGCCACATTCATGCTAAACGCTGTCTTTTTTATTCTCGAGTCATCATGGTCGGTGCGTCTATAGTTAAGTTTGTTGAGGTACGGCTGAGGGACACCTATTGTGTTTGGATTCAGTTTTGGAGAGGATGCTACCGCTTCTAGCTCTTCTCCACCCAGGTTGGCCATGACGTAAGCCGAATATGCATCAGCTTTCTGTTCGTCACAGAATGCTGGAAGGCATGCGCCATTAGGTCCAGTGATGACGCTATCGAATCTACCCCAAGCTCGAGGGTTAGTTGAAAACCCAGGTGTGGGCTCCATGTTAATTAATGTCATTACGACTCCTTCAATTTGCTCACTCGGCATGAAGCGTTCACTCCGGAAAGCCCGCACTTTAACATAGCATCTCCTATTTTCTGGAACATCCAAGTTAAACAGCCTCCTCTCTCGGATTTCCATGTTCCCTATGAGGAACGTCCTCTCCTCTCTTTTACCCCTTTGCTTCTTCTCAGCGTGGAAGTGGCCCTCCTCCTCCCACAAACCAGTTTCGGGATTTAAAGACCACAGTTTCATGCTGTTTAAGTGTTCGGGCATCTTCACCTGTGCTGCATCCAGATGGACCTTTACTTCTCCGACATTGAGTGATTCACCTCCTACTTCATCCGTGAAGTCCACAGAGAACATTCCATAGGTCCTCAGAGGCAGAGTATCACCTTCTTCGTCAACAAAGTTGAGATCACTCTGGGCAGCTGCTACTGTGGATACATCCCTTGGGTCGAGGAACGTCACGCTGGCCTTCACATTTCCCACAAAAACCTCTCCGTTTTCTTTGTAGAAGGCATTTGGTGGAATTTCTATCTCTGCAATGGGATCGTGACCTTCTATTTCTCCAAGTTCAAGCGTATTGATATTTCTTGAGCTAATAGTCACAGCTGGCTTTTTCCTCAGCAACTTGATCTCATGGAACACAGCTCCGCCTTTGGGATTGAACGCCAGCACTTTTGTAGTGTTGACAAACTTCTGCATGTTGTCCACAAATGTGAGAACGAGACGCTCCGTGTTTGCCGGTACCTGGATTGAGAATGTTCCTTTATATCCAGTTCGGCTTAGTCTTACACCATCCATGTATATGTGTCCAAACCTCATGGGCTCTCCAGTATCTGCTGCAACAGCACGTCCACGTATAATGGCTTTTGTCTCCACACATGTTTTGCAACCACACTGAGTCACCACCATAATAGGCAGCTGATATCCCTGACACGTAAGCTCTCTTTCCTCCATCTTTGAAATTCCACAACAGTAGGAAACTGAATCTTTGCACCTGATCCCATTTTCCAACTTCCCTGTGCAAGTGGTGGTTGGGCATCTTCTCACATTGAAATAGAAAGAGTTGGTCTGGTTTTGAAAGCAGTCGTGTGGTAGGCGAATTAAGTGGGAATCAGGTTCTGGGTTGCACGATGGGGCATTTTGACCTTTTGAAAAATAAACAAACACACAGTGAATGTAAAATTCAAAGAAAATATTACAGGTCCAAAAAAAGTGAAGCGGAGTGAAAGGTCACACCAGTAACTGTGAGGGTGGCTGGTTTGGATTTGATGGCTCCATTTTCATTACTGGCTCTGCAATAGTATTCTCCCACACTGTCCAAGCTGAGATTCCTCAAAACCAGAGTCTCGGCATACTGAAAGTGACTCCTGTCCAGCAGGGAGCCATTGTGGAACCTGAAAATTGAAAACGCATTAGTAACTGGATTGTCAAACAGAAAATTCTTGCAGGACTGTCAAAGAGCCAATGTTGAATGAATATTTATTTATAAAACAAACACACCAGGTCAAAGTCGTAGCCAGGGTAAAAATCATGGTGAAGTCTGTCCCTACAACTGATCGCCTACGAGCCGACCAATCTGGGCTCAATGAGTGTTCCTTAAATGAGTTATGATTTACTGAAATTAAATCTAAACACTTTATTCTAATCTACACTAGGGGACTGGAGCGAATGATTGGACCTTTGTCTAAGTTTTCTGTTCAATTGATGCTGGTGTGAGGAGTGGAAACAGAGACCTGTCATGGAAAATGCCTTGTGCAAGAAAAGGCATATCTTACCACTCATTGCTGCGTTTAAATCCACCTTTTTCAACCATAATCTGAATGATCGTATAAAAATCCCTGGATAGAAAAACGCCAAAATGCACAGCACTTTTGAAAATGTCATAACAAAATGATCTTATATCTTAATTTATTATATCCGATTATACAAATGTGCATAAACTACAATTGAAATGCATTTACCGAATAAATCACAATGCAATGTGTTTTTCTGTCAGAACATCTGAATCCTTGGAAACAAAACTAAAGTTATAGATTCACAAACTTTGTACCAATAGTAGAAATTATCCTTGCATAAAATTTTATTTTTTATTCTGTTTTTAATAAGTGAATGCTTGAGTCCCTGGTGGACTTTTTTACACTGAATAGAAGCCACAACTGTGGACCAAAACATGACCAAAATCTGTCAAAATGGAGCTAAACATGAGTTTTCTGGAGTGATTTTTATAAGACAATGTCCAGGCGGGCACTATTGGCACCAAATGAACAAATTGATGTAAATTTGCATTTTTTTTAAATACAAATCAATACCACCAGATAAACTAGTGATAAATAAAAAAAATGCAAACATTGAAAAAAAAATGTGATTTGTGCCACTCATTTAAACAATCTGAATCTCCTCTAAAATCTCCTCAAAACAATCAAATATCTTGTTAGATGCCACTGTGTTACTAACAGTAACAGAAAAACATGCCTTTTTCTCCAGAAAAAAGTTTTTTGCTGTGAGCTCTGCTCACCGATGCGCGTAAAGCTGGGTGACTGTAAGCATCTGCTCTCTTTACGCGGTCACATTATCGAGTGTATATAAACCGAACTATGTAAAACTATACATCACTGAAAAGCTCATCTCATTGGCTAAATGACCAGTCAATGTGCTTGGAGCTTAATCGCGATTGGTTTGCTGTACACACGTGTAAAAAAACGAGGAACGATGTTGACATACACTTGCTTAAAAATAGTGGGTGCAATTATGCGATCTTTCTGTATGTGTCGATTTACAGCCCGTGGGCGTGCCGCGGGTGTTAAGGGGTTAAAAAAACCCTGTTTGGACACAGATCATGTAGGGGGGCATTAACACAGACAATATTAGGCCCAGCTTCTGTTCAAAAATCTGAAAAAGTTCTTAGAAACTTGTAAAAATTTCTCCAGGATCAACATTTCTTTAGCTAAAAATTCCTCAAATAAATGTAATTATAACCTGAACATTTAGTTTCTTTTCTGTGATTAATGTTCAATGGTTAACAAGTGGAAATTAAAAAAAAATGTTTTTGCTCTGTCTTGTTTTACATGAAAGGTCTTCAAAGATTGTTATTTAACCTCGGTTGGAGGTTGGATTTCCATAATGGAAACCTGGTTTTCATATAAACTTCTGGAGAAAGAATCAGTTCACTCATGATTTAGCTCACCATTCATACTGGATGGGTCCTGGAGTTCCATCGATCTTACAACAGAAGGCGGCGGTCTGACCTTCTCGTCTGGCCTTGCTCTCGGGGTTCTTCAGCACGTACAGCTTTTCTGAGGAACAGCGTGACACTTTTTCTCTATACATTTATATAAATAGTGTAAACAACATGAACATTACTTGCTCTCTCCAGATTCAAAAGAAGAACAGTGGTTCGTTCCACGCTTGCAGGCACTGTGACCTGGTGTGGAGCATGGTTCTTCAGCTTGATCATCAGAGTAGTGTTGCCATCCGCGCAGAGACCAGGGATCTGGAAGTGACCGTTGTGGTCCGTAACGGTCAGAAGTTTAGGCCTTGCACCAGCACGCAAGACAGCTGCCCCAGGTGCAGGGAGACCCCCGGCGCTCCGCACTGATCCTAGAACAGTATGGTCCCTGCACATGCAGCCATCACACTCATCATTTACCTGGCCCATCACACACTGCAAATCACACCCTTAGAAGGAAAAGATGAAATTCACGTTTAAGTATTTTCAATATTTCATATGTAAATAAGGTTGTATGATGGATCATTACGTGGACAAGACGGGCCATGGCATGCCCTGGTCTCCACAGTTTGGCCTCTGCAATGTTTGGATCTACAGCTTCTAGATCGATGCTGTGTTGCTTCTTCATCACACTGAGCAGGACAGAGACTCCAGTCTGACCACTGAGTCCATACTCCTTCTTCAGCACCAGAAGCGATGTCTGAATCGAGAGAAAGTAGATTTCAATGTTCTGCACAACAATGAAACTTGGACATGGGCCCTTGCCAGAACCACACTCAACAAAAACAGCGCATAAGTTGAATTCTTGTAATATTTCTTTGTAGTTCTGCTGCCCCATACCTCTGGCACACAGGAAGCGAACAGCATAGTTGGAGCAGTTCTTGCCAGTAGGCTGTTCGTCATTGATGCACCAGAAGCCCACCAACGGGTCTGCATGAACTCTTTCCCCGGTGTTGCGCGCCGGGATCCATTCAGTCGTTCTTGCCTCTAATGCTCGAGGACGTTCACAAACGCGGTCTTGATAATAATAACGGATAACATTGAGCTTCTCGTAGTCACCTTTCCCTCCCGGATGATCTACATTGAACCAAGTGCTCCACTCATAATTATCTGAGGAAAAGGACGGCTTTTAATCATCTGCTTCGAATCGTTTCCTAGATACAGTTTAAATTGAATCCTACCTTCCGTGTGGTACACAGCAGGGTTTGGGCTCCACGATGATCCAGCAATGCTTCTCCATGTCGCTGATGAAGAAACAAAAGCAACTGAAATGTTAAATGGTGACACGTCTAACCAACACTTTTGCTTTTCTATTGATTTTGATGGCTTTTAACTAGGTTGAAAAGGGTTAAACCAGTGGTAAAATAGTTGGAATTAAACAATTTAGCTCATCTGAGATTTAAATTGCTAATTTATTTGATAGGTTTATACTAGACTTCGGATTGCAATCCCTTTACAACATTGTTTTCACATTTATTTGACTTTATTACACGTTCTTTTGCAAAGAGGGTGTGACTAATTTAAGGTGTGGGTCTGTGACATTAAAGCTAAGATGTTGAATTTGGATATTATTTTGGAAAGTCATGATTTTTGAGGACGAGGCCAGTTACGTCATCTTATAGCATCTACTTTTAAAAGTGCTTTATTATAAACATGCATACTAGTTTAATGCAAACATTTAATGTTGAATAACTTTTAAGTGTGCATACTAGTTTAGCTGTACACACTTTTAAAAGCCGTAAAAATGTTTCTTTAAATATTTCCCTCCTTAGAAATATTCACACATTTGTATGCATCCTAAATAGTATGCTACTTTAAAAGTGTGCATCCTGTAAAATATTAACAAATCAGTGTGCACCCTGAAATGAATGCATTCTAAAAAGCTGCACCCTTAAAAGTAAGCTACATTTAATGCATATTTAAAAGTATGCAACATAAAAAGTATGCGCATAATATGTTGAACACACCCTGTAAAATCTTGCAAACTTATGAATTTAAAAGTTGCACCAAACGAAAATGCACCTTAAAGAAGTCACTTTGAGTAAAGTCTCAATCAGAAGCTACTTTTAAATTATATAGAAAAATAAAGAAGAGCACCCTACTTTGTGGGTGCACCCTTAAAAATACGCACCCTACAAAGGGTACACTAAAAATAATCCACCCTATAATGTGGGTGCACCGTAAAAGTGTGCACATAGTAGTAAGCACATTTACCAGTATGCCTCATAAATAAAGTGCACCTCTCAAGGTATTCACCATTAAATGTATGCATCCTAAAAAGTATGCACCCTATAACATGTGCAAAGTACAATGAATATCTATTTTACAAAAGTGTGCACCCTACAAGGTAAGCACCTTACAAAGTGCACAAAAGAAGTATACACACTACAAGTGTGCACTGTTAAAAGTATGTACCCTACAAAAAGTGCAGCTTTAAAAGTATCAACCAAGAAATAAACATTCTAAAAAGCGTGCTTCCTGCAGGTGTTCAAAAGTAGTATCCGTCTTACAAAGTGTGCACAAAATAAATATGCATTTTACAAAAGTGTGCATCTTCTAAAAGTTTGCACCAAATAAATTATATGCAAAATAGATGAGCCAAGGTTTAAGTTAGCAAATAATTAATAAACAACGTGATAACCGTTGCGAAAACGATACGGATGCGGAGGAGACTGTGAAGGAGAGACAGACGACAAAAGCAGGGTTCTCAACCCTCACGCATCGAGTGTGACACGCATGTTCTCACTAAAACAGAAACTAGCTCTTATTAAAAGTTAAACTGCTGTATGAAACACTAATCTATTTGAACATTTGTATTCTTGTTTATTTTGAAATATGTTTTTATTTCATAAATTAGAAAACATTGCAAATATATGTGAAGTTTGATGTTACTAACAATGTTTTGTCAAAATATGTTTGAATTAAATATTGAAAATAAATGGGAAAATGTAAAAAAATAAATAAATATACAAGATGAACCATCATAGAGAAATGAGGGTTTATTTATGTTTATCATAGTAATAGCTTATTTTTTTTTTAATGACATCACTACCCTAGTAACCAATTCAACATATCTCTATCTCGGCTTAGGAAAATCTTGGTGACATAAGGTTGAATATTGCACTCAAGGTGACACGGGAAACATAATATGATGTTCCTGACCACTACATAGCAACTACAATGTTTACCGAGGCAACCATTTTCCCATATCTTAGCTCAGAAAAGTCACAGAGATATAGGGGTTATTTTTATTCCACTAAGAACCTTTGTTCTGTACTTTAGAGATCAGAGATTATGTGCAAATCAAGTAATATTTCTCTCTTTAAATGTTTTGAAAAGAAGTAATGACAATGCCAACAAGTTTTAGATGATCAAACAGAAGTAACAACAACCTGAAAAAAACACTACCCAGACCAGCGCCGTATCTGATTCAAGAATCAATTCAACTGCATCACGCAGCCGCCTTTTTAAGAGGCTCTGGTGGAAAGAACCCTAAAGTAGAGGTAAACATCCATGGCACTGATGATTAACCTGCAACTGCCACCAAGATATGTAATCAGTTATTTTGAAAATTGGAATAAATGAATCTCGTCGGCTGTTTTATTGAAAGGATCATCACCAGTATTGAAAGTTCAATATATTACATTGTTGGTCAGACAATGACTCTAACTACAGAAAATTCCTAGAGCGTTGCAGTAGGAACTTACACAAAGATGTTTTTCTTGATTTTCTTCATAATATTTCTGGGTTTCCTCCAACTGGAGCCTCTCATTTCATCCTTAACATTGGTGAAACGGGAGAATGCTTTTCTATTAAAGACTCAGCCACGTAGAAAATAGTCTAATTCAGGATCCAAGTTATTGTTCTTTTATCTTCAAAGTTAACTATTTTCAACAAAATATCAAGCATTCTTAATTTGAAGCCTTGAAAACACCAAATGCTTCCCAATTATTTATTCCAATTTACTAATTCCCAAGTTTATTGTAAACAAACTGTTTGAAAGCACAAATTCTTCTGAAATAAAAGACACCTTGCAATATGTTTTCATTTTACAGCTTAATGTCATTTTTCTTTACAAAAATGCTATGCAAATGCGGTTGATTTGATCAGCAGAAGGTTAAAGTATCATTATAGCACTGTACTGAGTTTTCTGATAAAGCTTTGCGCAGAGGGTACAAACAATTGGTAGCAGGTGAACATCTGCAACTGGCTCACAAACCCCACAGCTCCTGAACATGTGCTGGAACATTTCAAAAGCGTTGTTGCCAAATTTCAAAACTGGTAAGATGAAGACAGGGTAACGTAATTGGACCAGTCATGTTTTTAAGTGCCAGCTGTCAGTGCTCGGGTTGAGTTTCTACGCTCAGCTGGCTGTGGCCAGATGTTCTGTTTACATTAAGTTTATTTTGCATTTCAATGTGAAATCCTGTAAGGAAGATGAGTTGGTGGTGCCAGACAAACCTTGGGAAAAGGTGGTTGTTATTCTCAACAGAAACAGAGGAAAGGTCCATGTAGAGAGGCAGGCCATCCTGGCTCTTGGTCAATGACCTCCGAACTCACAGCACTAAGAAAAGCCCAGACGCAGATCCTATGCCAATCTGATAAAATGGCCAGAAACAAATGAAGCACAATATTTTTATTGAAAAAGTTTAACATGTCAATATGTAATGATAAAGTGATTATTTTACCGTTTAGAAGTCCCTGCGCATCGGTGCGTGTGCCTTTTGATTTAAGTAGAAATAACAACACACCTATTGTTAAATTTTGATTTCTAATCTAGTTTGTAGGTTTCAAAACTCTTAATATTGTTGGTTTTAAACGAAGATTACAAGAGTTTTGACACATAATTTGCCAGTCTTTCAGTTGCATTTACAGACCCCCAAATCAGTGCCATCTATCGATGAAAACCCTTCGAAGTACAAGACCTGTGATATGGCATGTGTTTTTCAAAGATTTGGCACAAAAAGTGTATAAAGTTTGAGATGTTTGCTTGTTTTTTTAAATACAATTTCCCATTGTTTTGACCTTGTCTTTGCTTTTTGAGGGGATTTATGAATATTAAATTTTATCTCAACATTCCTGAGCTCAATTTTTGCAGTAAAAAAAAATACAAAAGGTACTACTGTGGAATTACTGTATTATGTAGTGAAAATAATATTTGTTTAGAAAAAAAGAAGCTGGGTTGTAGGAAAAAAGTTATATCAAGCATTGCCGCAAAAATTTATTATTTATTTTTTTTAAAAGGTAATTTATTAGAGCAAATTGGTAAATTGACCAGAGATCAGTGCTATTGTTAATACCCAGTTTTTGTATAATCAATGGAAAGACCAGTTGCGTCAACCACTTTTTTTTTTTAGTTTGGATAAAATTTACTTTTTTTATCATATGAAAAAAAGAAGTTAATTTATTTTGCTTAAATTATTAAATTAATTTATAGTTGGTTATTATATTTAATTTTATTTCCTCAAAATGTAGAAATTTTTAATTTTGTCTCCAAAAAAAAATGCTGCAGGTTGACTTGAAACCTTTGATAGTAAACAGAAAAGTTTGTGGTAAAGAAACAGCATTTCTTATTTTGGCTCTTCTCAAATATCACATCTGTAAGATTCATCACATCGGTCCCGAGGGAAAACAACTGTTATTCATCCTGTCAGAAAACACAGATCTAACTACATTCCAGATGCTCCGTTTGATATGTGCCTGCTCATAAATAAGCATGGTCTGTCTGAAGGTTTTCTCTTTAATAAAACAGTTATATCTGACATTAGATTCCAGCTGGTATTTTATTTTCTATGAATTTATAACAAGTAAATATCAAATATCAAATTACATTAAAAGAACATTTTCTACAGTATAAACCAACGCTGAGCTTTTAATAACATTTTAACATCCTAAAAACTGAAAAATTCGTTTTGTAATAAATCAGTTCTGCTTTAATGTAAAACCTATGCAGGAATGAGAAACAAAATCTGAGAGAGCGGTACCTTGTTGTGGAATGGAAAGCTGGTTCACCTCTGCTTGTTTTTGTGATGGTTCCTTTCAGGAGAGTTGACGCTAGAATGGATGTGAAACCCAGGTCTGTGTCGGTGCTTATATACACGCCTCAGCCCTAAACCATGAGGGTTGGCTCTCTGCCATCAAACAGCTTCTGCAGATCAGCACCATGGAGCTCAAGACGAAACGCTGGCTTCCACAGCGACTGCAGTCTTTCTCAACTCGATCTTGGGATACGATATAGACAAGATTGTGCTTAAACAAAGAGTGGTTTTCCCCCTCATAATGATTCCAAGTTTTATCAGCACTGTGCTGAGAAATGTTCCTGGGAGAATGTTTAGTTATGCAATACTCACAAGTAAGCCACACAAGAACGACATCCATGAATTTCAAACAGATGAAAGCTATTACATGAGCGTTTCTTGAAGCCATGCTATTTCTGAGCATCTGTCAAGCTCAGTGTGTTTATAAACAATACGAGTGATTTGTAGCTAACAGAAAAACACTGTGGCTTTCACAGCTTTGGTCATTAGGAAAAGTTTGGCAAGAATTTTAAGCATAGAGGTTCCAAGCCATGCCAGAGTCTGGGCATGAAAAAAGATAGATGAGGTCACATACAAGATAGAAGCTGCTAAATATTGTTTGAGATGCGGGAGGGTCAGGTATGTGACGAGGTTGACCAAGTATCTTGGCAAATGGCATTTCACAAGTTCATAATCTAGATCTGCCTGGTATCGTGAGCATGAACGGCGGTTACGAACATACTAGGCAAATCGTCCGTGAAGATGAATCTCACACATACCCCAGAGTGAGATGTTGAGTGGCGTAGGGGATAAGAGGCAAAAAAGCACCAGAGGATAAACGAAATACCAATGTCATTAGAAAAATTGAG
Source organism: Danionella cerebrum (assembly GCA_007224835.1). Classification (NCBI taxonomy): domain Eukaryota; kingdom Metazoa; phylum Chordata; class Actinopteri; order Cypriniformes; family Danionidae; genus Danionella; species Danionella cerebrum. Next base: position 91,821 of record SRMA01027251.1, on the reverse strand, counting down.
AATATATGCATTATAAAAATATCTTAAACTTGAAGCACAGAGATGAGGTTTTCACAGCTTTTTTTGTTTGATGAGGTAGAAATAGTTGACACATAAAATTCTACTTCTTTTTGGAAGGTATAGGTCTCATTGTTAATCCTTTGGATGTAAAATTTGGCAAGTATAATTATTAAGTTACAGATATAATACTCCTTTTCACATTCTGGTTCATATTTTGTGAAACCAAAAAGCACATTTTCAAAACATAATGAAAAGAGTTATGAATAACACTCTATGAAATGAGAGATGTTTCTCCACAGATTTCAAGTGTGTTTCCAGTCCAGAATTGATGGTGGAGAGTCTCGGGTGTGATTTACAGAAAACACAAAATACTTAAATGTCCTTTCTGAACCTTATTAAAAAAGACTTGACAGGATAACAACGATGGGGGATTTTAAAGGAAATTTCTTTGTTTAACAAAATATACTTGATATAAAAGGGGCCATATCTTAACCCAACACAAGTTTTGGAATGAACCTTTTGGTCCCCTGAAGATGCAGACTGCGACGCCAGATGACGTCTTCTATCTTCTATTTTTACGTTTACGTTATTAACATCAAACCTAAATTTCATTTATACATCCATTTATACTGGAGATTATCACTTATTTGAATGAGCTTCAAACAAAGAAGTTGAAGCATCCATAAAGTTTAGCCTCACACAAAGTGAAGCCTCATGCGCGAGACTTAAAGTTGGGGAGAATTGTATTTTATGAAATATAATACACTAGATCAGGGGTGTCAAACTCATTTTCACCGAGGGCCACATTAGCATAATGGCTGTCCTCAAAGGGCCAGATGTAACTTATAAATGTAAAACAATGTAACTACTCCTTAATGTTAAATAACTCATAATTTATAACTTATTCAAGTGACAATTCAGTTTCATAGTAACAATTGTATGCTTGTTGTTCTAATATAAATCCTTTTGATTTTTGTCAGCTTATGAAAACCAACATAACTCCATTAATGAAGGATCAAACTGTCCAAGTAAGAGATGTGTTGTAGAGCATGACACGGGAGTGGATTTTCACTCCTGTCCCATCCCACTTCCAGTCAAAAAAATCCCATCCCAATCCTGGACCAGAGTAAAAAAAAATAAATCCTGTCTTGTCCCGCGGGCCTTGAGTTTGACACATGCGCACTAGGGTGTCACTTCAGACAACGTACTTTTCAAAATAACTGTCCATTTTTTTTCACAACATACAAAATTTCTGTCGTGAAAGGAGACTTACACAAAGTACAAACAGCATGAACACATTTTAAATATTTTCATTATTATATGAACCTCGTAATCCTTGAAAAAAAAATTATTAAAAGACTTTCCCACAATGCTTTAGTGCCCAAACAAGAAGACAGAGGTTTAAAAGTGCTTCTTAACTTATATAATCTTTTAACAACTGAATTCATATATTATTAAAAATAAAATGGATTCTATCCAGTTTATAGTACATGACAATTTCACATAGACGTACAAAAAAAAGTCTAGGTACAATATAGACATATATGTGCATGATTTTCGAAAGTTATCGACACAGTGAACAAACTTAAATAGTTTTTTCTTGGGTCAAGTTTATTTTCGTGTGGTTCATGATGGTTTAATTTGCCTTAAAAAAACTAGGCGGGACCCTGTGATTGACAGCTACACAGAACAGAGCTGACTGACCGCTGGCGTCACGGTGTGAGAAACGCTGCCACCGATCAAATTTAGAAAATAAGTTGTATATAACAACTGAGTGTGTGAGCCAAACTCGAGGCGGAGCTCTGAAACCACAACGGTTCTACCACTAACAGGAAGTCGCGTGTGCGCAGCCTCTTCTCCAGCTCTGCAATCAAAGGCTTCATTTGAGCCCAATCAATGACAGTAGGCGGAGTCACTGCGTCCATCTTTTTTTTTTATTATTTTAACAGTCCATGTGCGAGAACCACTTACATTTGACATGGCATGGGGGAGGGGAATGCTAATTCTTACGAGAACTTTGAAATTTCCTGTGTTTTTAGTTGTAGGGGAAACATAACTCACATGGTTCACAGGGGAGGTACAAGGTTATAAAAGCTTGCACAGAAGCTTCTAAACGGTTTCTCTTTTAGCTTTGTGGCCGTCAAGTTTTTCCAAAGATTGTTTTTCAACCAAACTACCCAAACTTGAAAAATGCTTGAGAAAAAGGCAAACTTAAAGCTCTGAATTTCCACAAAATTTGTTTTTATTTGTGGGCCTGCTATATATGCCACATCTTAGGCTATAATATAGAAAATTAACCAAACAAACACAACAATAAGTGCACAAGCTAAGAAAACAAAGAGCATCCACATGTTCAAAAAAGCCTGCTTCCTACCAGTAGTCTTCTCACGGTGCAAATGTTTGGTTTCTCCTTGGATATGAGTTTGTTTGGTACACACTTACAGACAAAAGACCTCATGCTCTTTAATGGTCCCAGCAGAGGTGTCACATGAGCGCCAATGACCAATCAGCTTCCTTGAATACCAACCCAAATTCAGATTGGTTCATCAGTCTCTTTATGCTCTCAATAGAAAATGGCCTCTGAGCAAAGGTTTTCTGGCAGTGAGATTGTGTGACAGGTTTTTGACAGGGAAAGTGACATAGAGGAGAATTATCTTATGAGAAGATACAGTGTATGAATTATGAATGAATTATGAAAAAATGCAAATTGATTTACAGTTCAAAGTGTTGCAATTACAAGTGCAAAGGTGCTGAGATGATACATGGCTTTCCCTGTAATGAAGTCAGGGCTAACCTCTGGCTTCAAGCGATTGGTTGGCCACCAACAGTTGACACATCGAAACTTTGGATTTGATGCAAGTATTTCCTCGAGAAGGCTGTGAGAACTGGAGAATGGTGGACCTGGGCATTGCAAATCAACGCAGTTTCCATTGTTTGTTGATGAGGTTCCAATTCAGGAGGTGTTCGAACCAACTTCAGCGCAGGTGTGTGTGCATTTTATCTTCTCTTTTGAAGCACTTATCTTTCGTTTATTTGTTCTCGTAAGCCAAACCACGCTACCAAGCCCCACACACCCCAACCTACTCATCTCAGCAATACATGCCATTTTTTGCAAATGATCTCGGGCAGATAAGACCTGACGGGTGGTGCCCCATTAAGTGGTCAACTAAGACAACAATTAACTAATCACAACCGTTATGCAGAAAACAAAAAAACATTCTGGGGTTTAAGTTATTCCCAGTAGAAAACGAATGTGTGGGTTGGTTTTAGGGTAACAGGAGGGTTAAAGAAGTTGGTGGTGAGCCCTGATAACTGCCATTAGCGGAGAAGGACCTCCTTGGACTTCCACTGAGGACTGATGGTGCAAAATAGACACAAACCTTCTCAGGCCTCGACTCTCTCAGAGGAAAGGAAGCATGGGCAGTTTGCGGTGAGAGAAAAATGCAAATCACATCCAGAAACCTAGCTGGCCAAAGTGGAGAGTACCTTCTTGGTCAAGAATCACAAACCTATGCGCCCATCATTTCTTCTGGCACAGGCTAATTTGCAACAACTGATTACCAAACTGGCCCAATGTGCAGCACTGTGGCCTTCCTTTTAGAAGGTTGCCGGTTCGAGGCTCACCAGGGATCTTCCTGGAAGGAGTTGTTTGCATGTTCTCCCTGTGCTTGCGTGGGTTTCCTCAGTTTCCCCCGCAATCCCAAAAACATGCAGCAGGTTAAATGAATAATCTAAATTCCCCTTGCGTATGAATGTGTGAGTGAATGTTGCCCAACTTTATGGTTTGGAACTATATTAATTCATAGAGAACCCCTTTCATTTCTAACTCTACTCTAATCTTCAGTGAGGTTTCTTTATGAGGCATTTAAAGCGGATGGCTGTGCTTCAAAGTAAAGTATTTCTCTTTAATTGAAGAGGACAGGGTCTGCAGGGTGGGCTCTATGAGACAGGAAGAACAAACACAGACAGGTTTGCATGTTGCCTAGTGATAGACACATGCCAAGGCCGAAGTATGGTCACTGGTGGTAAAGCTTCAAAAGCGACACTAGTGTCTTGATAGAGTGGGATGGAAAGACCTTGAAAAGGTTGGCTTTCTCTTTTTTTGTCTGGATAGCTTCCGTTGCTCTCGTAGAAAAGGAACAAACTTGGTCAAGCAGTTGGGAGTGTTGTAATGCGTCTCTTTTTCAGATTATTTATTATGGTTAGCCAGGCGAAGCTAATCATGTCCGGCAGATCCAAGTCATAGCTAACCGGCTGGTCTGCATCCAATCTGAATTATTCTGGGACAGGGTGCTGGGGTTTTTAGGAAGCCTGACTAATGACTACAGCAGAGAAAGAATGCAGAAGAGCTTCTGGTAGGGTCATTAAGGACCCTGGACCCCAGGAAGGGAATGTTAACCCCTTTTCTCTTGCCATTCAGAAGGAAGCACATGTTCTTAAAACTCCAGACATGATTCAATCTGAGAACTGAAACAGGGCAAACTGGGTCTGTTTATAGACAAAGATCAAATTGTGTCGAAATTATGAGTTTCAGTGGGTAAGGTATTCAGAACTGTCTCCAAACATGTTTAGAAATGTTTCTTAATGTTCCTGGGATCAAATGCATAGCCTTATAAATATTTAAAAGGCATGTTCAACATTTACACACGTGTAAGATCTGAGACCGAGCAATAGGCCTTGCCCTTCAGCCATATAATGCAAAGGCAAGCAGAATGATCCATGATACCTCAGAGATCGAAAACATGTGGCCAACCTGCAAGATGATGAGATCCATACCACGGTTTATCTTTAAACAACAAAAAAAGATTCACCCCTGTGAGAAAAAGGATCATTACTATGTCGTCATTAAAAATGAATGTTAATGTTAAACCTGAACTGCAAAAAAACAAAAAAAAGACAAAAAGGAAAGACACTAATCCAAAACTTTGCTCTGCATTTCTGTTGTCCAAACAGCCATGAACACAGATGGTGAAGAGTAATGTCTGAAGCACCCGCATCACACTGCTGTATACTTAAAGACTGTAGGCTGTAACAAAGGCTGAGTTTGGATTTTATTTATTTCAAAACAACAGTGATAAGGGGAGGCAGAGTGAGTATATTGGGAGGAGAATGCTAGATATGGAGCTACCAGGCAGGATAGGACGAGGAAGGCCAAAGAGAGGGTATATGAATGTAGGATTGGTGGCTAGTGCACTCTCTCTTATCGTGCTCTCGGTGGCCTCAAATGGCCCAACGGCAGGTGACGGTGTCACGTCAAACATTGGCAAAGTGAAATTAGGCTCAAAGTAGCACCAGCCTTTAAAAAAAGCAACCAATTTTAAAAAAAATATTCACTCACCTCAGAGAGTTCATGAAGGTCAAATTGACAGATTTAAATCAACAAAACTAGTTGAGCCAATATGTTTTTTTAGCTCCAAAGTTTGGCAATTTAACATTGGAGTGAAAGAAAACCGGCTCACTTCTGGAGCCAGCCTCTAGAGGACGGTAGAGGAACTGCAGTTCAGTCACTTCCTATTACGCTTCAGGAGGGAAAGCAGGATGTTTGCTGGGGTAAACGGTGCATTTTGCACAGGCAAAAAATACGAGGTGATTTAAAGACGTTTTTTTATTATTAATAATAATGTTACAGTGCAGTGCTAGCATAAAGGGCTCAAATATGAATTATAAATGCTTTAAAAGGTCATAATTTGGCCCCTTTAAACAATTTATTAGCAGAATAATGTTTCTCAAAATGGTGCATTTTTGTAATCCTACCCACAGTGAACTCTTTCGCTCTCTCTCTCTCTCTCTTTCTCTCTCTCTCTCTCTCTCTCTCTCTCTCTCTCTCTTCAAAGTGATCCTGAGGGCCGCTTGGTGCACTGGATGCGGCCCACGGACTGTATGTTACACACCCCTGATCTAGATCCCTGGAATAAGGAAATATCTGCTAATGTTCCTGGTTTAAAGTAAGGTTCAATGTGTTTCTTTTTACTCACCATTCCCACACATCTATTCATCTCTTTCAGAGTTTTCTGACTAGTTTTTGTGCTCTTTTCACAACTTTCTGCCAGTCCAACGCTTTTTGTCTCTTATAACAATGTGTGTGTCTCAGAGAGAGATAGAGGAAAAGCTTGTTATAGAAATGTGTGAAGGGGGTGGGGGCTCAGCCTGTTTCCAGCCGAGCTCAAAGTGACCCTCTTAAGTTGTTGAGGTCACAATCTCAAATTTGAGAGTGTTTTTCACAAACAGATTACGTCACTGTCTGGGATCTCCAGGCCAGCCTTCTTCCACCTCTTCCTGTGTTCAGCTTATCAAAGAACAGAAATCAGGAAAAGAACCCTGTGAGTGAAATGTACTAAAATGAAAGCCGTAGGTCTCTCAGTAAACATCTGTTTCTCATTCTTGATCTTGGTTTGTGCTTCTGAGAGTCAGAGCAGTAGCTGTGAAGTTTTTTCACAGCCTCATTACAAATCTGCATCCTCTCAAGACCTTGCTGGCAACATATACTGAGCTGAGGAAAAATGTCATCCTCTGTTCTGATCTTTCACAGCATGAGACTATTGTTTGCTCCTTGGATCTTGTTTTCAGAGCCTCTTAAAAAGTACCGAACATGACTTTTCCTTATCCGTAAAATCTTGCAGCTTAAGAAACGTCATGGTCTGCAGCTTCCAAAAACACTGACGTTGACGTCAATGTCTTTTCAAGAAGCCAAGCAAGTTGTGCACATTTCTTTTCAAGTTATGTTTAACCCATTATTTTTGCACCAATCTGATATATGAGCATCCTCGGAAATCTTCCCTCATTTGTATCTCTCCCGACTCTGTCAATACGTTAAGTACAGTACTGTGCAGCATTAAAAAACGACCTCTGCCAAGCCTCTGTCCATTTTTCTACCACATATTCTATGCCAATTGAACGCCAAACAAATGCCAGCACATGACATGCCGTCTCGATGAGATAAGAGCAGCCATTAACATGTGGTACTTATTTATTTAATTATATCTTTTTACTATATTATCTTATTTATACATTTCTTTTTTTTCTGAATGTGTTGAAATATTTGTAGGGAAAAAAATAACCCTGAATCAGAGAATTCTCAAAGGTGGGATTGCATCCAAGTCTATAAACATTTAGGGACATCTTCTGTGCTAACAATCAGGTTCGCTCTGAATTTTCATACGCATCCTGTAAAATCCATCAGGCCTGTGAAATTCCCCAGATCCCCTCCTCCACAGAACAAACACAAAAATCGACTGTAGAGGAGATCCAAGAACAAAGAAAACCACAGCATGGATCCAAGCATGCAGCATGTCTGCTACAAACATTGTTCCTGTTCACTAGGCTGTTTTATGCTTTGTGTGTTGTGACATTTAAATGTGAACAGTGCACAAACAACTTCTTCCTGTAGCAAAATGCAAAGTATGATGTCCATTAGCATTTAATGAAATAATTGGAACATCACAGAATCTTTTTCCAGTTGTACAAGTTTTATCAATAAAAAGAGGGTCGCTGGTTGTTCTACTCGTAATTCATTTGGGTTCAGTTAGTCCAGACCACACTATTCACATGTTTAATTTGGTCCGGACCAAGGGGAACAACTGATACATTGTTGCAATCATCTGCAGATTTATTCCTCATTCCCGCCACACTCTCTCTGATCTGCTCCAGGTGAAAACAAAATCCTGTGACATCAAACTGGCCACATACGTCTTCGTACTAGTTTCCACGATTGCTTTTTGATTGGGTAGAATGAACTTGCGCACGGTAAACAACGCCTGAAGACTCACAATAATTATGATTATTGGGTTTTACATTCATGGTATTTCTAATTAGTATAAATAATGAATGAGTCAAATCTTTATTAACCAAAATATTTAGACAATAACAGAGTATCCTCAAAATCGACAAAGCCAATATTTCCACTATTTCAAATTTACCACAATAGCGGCTTTACAGCGATGTCTTATGTGTTCCATTCTTCCACAAGTGCTACATGTAGGTATACCTACGATCATGGGGTGTCTACAGGCTACGATCATGGGGTGTCTGTTTCAACTGGTCCCAGACGTGCCCTACGGGGTTCAGGTCAGGAGACATTGATTGCCAAACCAGATGAGAACACCAGCTTCCTGAAGTAGAGCTGTGATGATTCTGCCATGATGTGGTGGAGCATTATTTGAATGTTGGGGGTGTGCTAGCGGAATCCGTGAGGTAGACCAGCAGCGACTGAGGCATCAACAATACCCAAATCAATGCCCAGATTGTTGTACCTCCTCCATTAAAGCTACCCTTAAAGGCCAGGTCAAACTTCACCATCTTCCCATCTTCCGCATCGCACGTATCAGTGAGCAGGACGGTAGAACACTACTGCATGTCTTGGTGTCAGTGGAGTCACCTGGAATGATCATCTGTCATTGAAGACAATTGTGGAGTCGGTTGGAGAATGATTTGCCGACACGCCTGCAGCTGTAAGGCAGTTACATAACAAGTGAGTGAGTGCATAGGTCCTTAGGTACTAGACATTCAAGGGCTCCAGTCCTTGGTCTGCCATGAACTCTGCCAGTTGTTCTGTGTCTTGATGTAAGTCTGCTAAAGATACTTTGAGATGCATTAAGTTCACAAAGCAACATCTGACTAACAATGCCCGGATGCCAAAGCTTGTCAGTTAAGTGACTAGGAATGAGTTTCTGACAATACCACCTTATTATATCCACAAAATGTTTGAATTGATACCGCATTGAAAACGGTTGTGTATTGGTTTTGCACAATTACAACATTACATGGAAAACACTAAATGAGGCTCTTATATCACCCCAATACTATTGCGTCCCCATCTCAAACATGAGAAAAACAATGTATGTATGAAATCGACTGAGTCTCTCCCGATATTCCTAATGTATTGTGTGTAGTCTAGGTAAGAAAGTAGGAAACAACTTTCAAACACGTTGTGAAAGACGCAGACACACATGAACTGCATTTATTTAACATAATGGATATGCCATAAATGATAAAAAGAGTCACTCAGTGCTCTGTCAGGGATGGTGGTGAGGTACTTCGGGGTACCTTCACCTTGTTCAGTCCAGTGGCGCGTGGGTTTCTGGACAAGAGGTGTGGGATCCAGCTGTGCTGGTCCATCCGCCAATGCCCCAGGCTTACTGGATCCATGTGCCCTTTCTTCGACTCCTTGTCGGAAAATGGGTGGTCCAGTGCTCGGCACACTACTCCTGGGGACAGGAATCCAGCCAAGCCCCAATGACTCCACTGGCCCGACAGCGACATTCTAGACTAGATCAGTGGGCACCTCCTGGGCCCCTTTGGCTCCTGGTGGCTCTCATGGCATCCATCCACTGCTCCCTGTGGAGAGAAATTGCTCGCCTTTTCCTGCACACTTATCGGTGTGACTCACCGATAAGCAATCTTCTTACTGGCTGTTGTAGCTTTTTAATTATGTGCAGCTGGTAAGGCCTAGTGAGTAGCCCCTGACAAACGCTGATATGCCTAGTTGGTATGCTGGTATGCTACCTAGTGTACAGGTTCCATCTCTGAAGGACTTCAGCACATCTGCGACCCTATTCTCATCACACGGCTCTGGTGTGATTTTGGTCCACTCTTCATTCAGTCTTCTCCACAGTTTGGTGACTATAGTGGGTTTCTTGGCCAAGGACTTTCAAGAGGTTCTCTATTGAGTTGAGATCAGGATTCTAGGCAAGCCGTGTTTCACCTATTTTGCTATGTGACAGGGAGCGTTTTATGGAGCCATATGGTGTTGAAGAAGGTTCTAATAAATATTTGCCAACTCCTGCTACAGAAAACATGCCCCAAACTGACACACCCTCGCCATCCTCCCTTTTTTACATGCTTTGGGTTCAGTCTTTTTCTTGTTTGTCGCCAAACTTATTGTTTCCCATCCGTTCCAAATAAATGAAACTTGCTATCATCACTGAAGTGAACTTGAGACCAGATCTCCTGTGTCCACACAACATGCTCCTCAACCAAACTTAGTCTAGCCCAGAGGTGGGCACGGAGGGCCACAGCCCAGCACATTTTTGTTGCAACCTTCACGAAACACACATGATTCTACTAATTAAGCTCTCCTTGGTTTGTTTTGCAGTTGTAATGAAACAGGGCTGGAACAAAAACTAGGAGGGGCGCTGGCCCTCCAGGAATGACTTTGCCCACCCTTGGTCTTGCCTCTGATACTTGCTGCAAAGGGGGGGTTTGGTCACTGCAGTGTGGGCTTTCAGTCCAAACGCTCTTAACTGTCGAGACATTTTATGACGAGACAGATCCTTTCCGTGTTCAGCACTAAAAAAATTAACGTTTATTAGGTGGAAACTGTTTTTTCTGTAGTTAGAGGAAAAACCCCACGTGAAACAGTGGTGCTCTCCTTTCCTTTAGTTTTCATTTCCAGACAGCACATTCCACTTTATAAATGGACGTTTTTTAGGACACCACTCTAACCTTTATGACGACACATTATTAGTCATCTACACATAACGTTTTGCTTGATTTTAAACGGATTTGGTGTGGTGATTATCAAAGTTTCAGCGCCTTTTACCACTCTGTCATTTTTTTTTGGTAATGTGACCATCTCATATGTCTATAAATGGCAAGGCTTGTCAAATTAATTATCTGCTGTTTAGTAATTCACAAAATGGATTGCAACATGCACAATGTTAGTTCCAGTAATTAAAGTCATAAAATGGTTTATATGTAATGTAATGTTTATAGATCTGGAAGAAGTGTAGTATAACACGATTTCACAATTTCTTCTCTCATTCTGCCATTAAACTGAAATAAAAGCATCTTTGTATACAGCGTGGGTTCAGCGAGAGTTTGTTATTGTGATTTAGACATCACGATATCCTCCACCATCTGGATTTTTACACGGAGGACTGAATAAACAGAACCCCAAATCTCCTCATATGCAAATGAAATATGCTGCTGCTTCTCTTCAAGAGGAGGTCTCTGATGAACAGAAACAGGTTTAAGAAGAAAGCAATGTTTGAAGCTCGAGTCCAATAGACTTTATTTACCATAATACAATAAATAGTTAATCAGTTGTTCCTCGAATCACCTGTAGTTTTGTTTGCACACCACTGGAGGGCAGTGTAGCCTGCAGTAAGAATTGAAAAAACGGCTGCATGGATGAAGGTCATCAATCAAACTAAATCATTTTCACCCACGGCCCTTGATACTTTGGCAGAGGGGAACACAACAAGCAAACACTAATTTAAAAAACTGTGGTAAAAATTCATGTGTCTGGAGAAAAGCGCAGTTTAAGGATTATAATAACGCCTTCTAATATAGAAAAGTTTAAAAACGAGTTGGGAGATTATATAACATTTTATATAACCAAGTCTTTTTCAATAAATACATTTGTTTGATTACATTGATAGACCAATCAACTCAAATGAGCCAGTAGGTAACTACTCCACCTACTGCCAGCTTGTGTTGGCTTCCCAGGTTTTATTTATGACAGAATATGAAAAATGCTTTGGGTTTGTGTTGTGTTTCGGTCAAAGGTTTACAGGAGTCATGGAAAGAGAAACAAAAATGCTCAATATTTCCACCTACATGTGGAAATTATCCAGACATTTGCTTCTAGATGCACAATATACTCTTAAAGGGTAACAAAATATATATTTTTACGCTTGAATGTGTTTATAGCATTTCAGCTTTTAAAAGATTAAAAAAGCTATTCCTTTCGTTCCCTCGTGAAAACAGAACATCTAGTAACAGCTATTGAGATATTTGGGCAAGTTAAATCTAGAATATGTTTCAATCATTGTTTTTCAGATGTAAACCCATGTTTACTATCATTTTGAACAAGATAAGTCCTGTCTGTGAGGATAACATTGAAAGTGCTAAGACATTAGAGAAAAGGACCATGACCACATAATGGGCCATTTAGCCGCCATTTAAGCCTCTACATGTTTCATTCCTGCTTTGTGTAATTACCCAATTAAAGCTTTTCTGCAGATTTGTCTCCCTGGCATGTTCTCTAGACCATCATACTAATGCTCCAGCTGTGAGCTCTTTAATATTAATGTTTATCACATCAAAACAGACATAAATTTTGGTACCTAATTAGCGTTAAAATTGCATTGTTTTTTGGAAACTGGTTTTACTTTGGCTTCAGAAAAGAGAAGGACCTTGCCGTGGCATTTTAGAACTGTTCCAAGATTCAAACTTGACCTTGTGTTTTATTATAACCACATTATGTTCAGCGTTGTGCCTCCGTGAGATAATGGAAAGGGGGAGGAACTGCCGCTATCTTTCGGTACTCCTCAGCAATGAAACTTAACATCTCAGTGTTTAGGAATCCCTGATGAGGATGGAATATGCCAAACATGCATTAGTCATTGTATTAACATGAGAAAGGCTGAACATTCATGAATAAAACAGCAAACAGTCATTAAAGTCAAATGCATCATTATCTTTATTTTATGACTATGATCTTGAGTGGGTGGGTAAAGAGAGGGTTTTCTTGATGTATTTATTTCGTGCGAGATGATTGTTTAAGCTAATAAAATCCGTTTTAGCAGTCGTAACCAGGATTTCTGTAAAAAAACCAATCCTGATCTTGGATTTATCTGCAAAAACTAAACCAAAGGATGAGCTAATGATACAGGCTTTATATTTAATGCCAGAGGTCAGATGAAACTACAAAGATGATCACTGAACTCCGCCAAAGGTGTCCAGATGCCACATATACTGGTGGACTCCCTTCTATTTGTACAGCTTTGACTAGCATAAAAAGTCCATCAACAGAACCCCACTGGGATTCCGATCAGTTTATTTTGAACTGGGCCATTCCAGATGTTGAAGAACCCTAGCATTAGTTTCCATGTTCGGGGATTGGATTGTAGAGGTCCCAGCTTTTGACTGCAATCCACCATGAACCAAGTCGGTCATGCAGGTTTTGGGTCCATGGAAGGTTGGCGCCATGTTGCTCTATTGAGCTGAGCCTGGTTAGACCCATAGGGATACATTGAGTCTGAATAGACCACGATCTTTACCTCTACCATTGAAGGGGCCACTCAGAAATGGATGTGTCGGTATTCTGTTTACTTTTGTAACCATTATGAAATTTCATGTTTAATTTTTCATTAAATTATCTATTTTTTGTTTATAATGTAATCATTATGTTTGTTAAACTGTTAACACCCAGCACTCTTTTTGAACATAGGTTGGAAAAAGGCATAAATTGATGATAAATTAGCTTTTTTTAAAATACAAATCAACACCACTAGATAAATTTCTCAATAAAAAAATCATTTTTAAAGAAAATGCAAACAATGAAAAAATAAAAAAAATTTATAGTTCGGCAAACTATTGGCTCTTTAGACGTGAACTCCACAAAACGTGATGGAATTGGCTTATCTGAGAGAGGGTGTGGTCGGTGAGGCTCTGTATTTTCGCTGTGTTCCTGCATATCTCTGGTCTTTTCCGTCTGGATTTTGTTTCTCTCTCTAGTTCTTTATGATTGGTGAGCATTTGTTATTTAGTTTGTCGTACATAGTCAAATTAGTTTGAATATTATGTTATATAGTGCTTAAATAGGGGTTGATATTTACATATTTTGGTTATTTTATATTACAGTTTTTCTCGATTGGTTTGGCTCATTTTTTTGAAACCGAGATGACATTCTCAAAATAACATGGACAAATCTCCAAACCACCTTGCAATTGTTCACAACAGAATGTCATTTTTCATTGGTTTTATCAAATTGCAAATGCATTAGTACATATCTCAAGTGTGCTTTTTTTCAAATGATTATGTACAATTAGCTACAGTTAGCACAATGAGCCCACATTTAGCACATTTTCCAAATAAATAGATCTTGCTGATCTAAACTGATTAGTTGATTTTTCAGTGAAATGGTTACTCTCTCCAAAACATATCATCATGGTTTCATTGTGTAAGTCATCATATGCACAATTGTCTGTTCAACTGTCAAAATTATTCAAAGATATAATACCATGAAAGAATTTCTTGGAACATTAGATAAATTTATGACAGTACTTGACCATCAATCAGGTGAAATTAGAACTAACGAAGGAGCAGTTTACCACATCTCAGATGACCAATCAAACAGTTTGTTTAGTTACCTGACAGGTGTTGTCTATGATTATGACTGCTGCCTAAAGTATATGGACAGAGCTTGGCCCGGGGCCAGTTTCATTTGCAGTGTGAACATGGAAGCACCTCGCCAAGTACAACAGCAACTTCCTGCTCGAGGAAGAGGAGGAAGAGGAAGCAGAAGAAGTGAGAATGCGTGGAGGAATAGGGGGAAGAGGCCGAGGAGCACGGAGGCACCATGATGTCCCAGATGAAACTGGGCCACCCTTATTGACCACGTTATAAACCATCGCCTCACAATGGCAAAGGCAGGTCGCCGTGTGCAGCCTAATGTGCCTCAGTCTACAGTCTCCTCCTTCGCAGGGAAAACAGGTACAGAACTATTCTATTGAACTATTTAGTGTTGGTGTGTGTGTAGGCCTAGAGTACTGTAATATCTTCATGTGATGTTATATGATACTATAAAAATGACAAAGACAAAAAAATGGAGAAAATACTGTGAATAGTATTCCAGTCACTGTGCAGTGCATCACATTTTTAGTTCCATAAAACAGCAGTACAATTACATTGGTAACTCATTTTGTAACAAATTTACAGTGTTGACCTTTGACTTGTATGTCTAGGATTGGACAGCCTCAAGTGGGTGGCAGAAGAAAACTTCTAAATGAACAACAAGAACGAGAAATATGCAACATGGTCATTGCAAATAATGCCATCACACTGAGACAGATTCGTAATGCAATCCTTCTAGACAATGTAATGTTCCAAAATATAAACTCTATCAGCATCTCCACAATAGACCGGGTACTGAAGAAACATCAGAAGACCATGAAACAGATTTACAGGGTACCATTTGAGAGAAACTCTGACAGAGTGAAAGAGCTGCGGTACCAGTATGTGCATGTAAGTCAACTACTGGTTGTCTATCATTGAAACACTATTACAGTAAGACATGGTTACCACTTTTTTTTGTTTTGCTTTATCCTTTTTACCTTCAGAATCCAGCTTTGTGTGACTAGAGCATTATGCCTAGAAATTGTCTTCAGTTTTTCACTCCCTCTTTTTAGAGTACTTTAGATCATCCCTGCAGTATCTGTCTCTACTTGACTGATTAGATTTATTTTTATTCTATTGTAGAGAATAATGGCAACGAAACCCCTCACATCCTAGTGTTCGTTGATGAAGCTGGCTTCAACCTGGTCAAAGGTCGAAGGCGTGGCCGTAACATCATTGGCCACCGAGCCACTGTGGATGTCCCAGGCCAGGGAGGAGCAAATATAACAATGTGTGCCGCTATATCAGAAAGAGGTGTGGCCACAAACATTCCCAGTTTAGGGGCCTACAATACACAATAGCTCCTCAATTTTTGGACCACCTTTATACTGATCTGATCCCGGAAAATGAGAGAGGTGAAGAAGGACCTCAGCTACCACATTATGTCATTGTGTGGGACAATGTGAACTTCCACCGTGGCCCACGCATCAGAACCTGGTTCACCACCCATCCCTGGATGCTTATGGAGTTTCTTCCACCTTACTCCCTTTTCCTAAACACAATCGACGAGTTGGCATCAGGCTCAAGACCAGAGGGCCCTGCTGCATGCAATAGATGCTGCAAGTGAGGACATCACAGGGGATCAATGTAGGGGATGGTTGAGACATTCACGCCGTTTCTTCCCTCGCTCGCTGCATCGCAAGAGAAAATATCCGTTGTGATGTGGATGAGAATTTATGGCCTAACAGAGAGCAGCGCGTCGATGGCCAGGAGGATGAGGATGGTGGCCAGGAAAGAGAGGGTTCACATTTACAGAATCCTGTATATGCTTTCTTTTCACAGTATGTTCCCTAATGTTAACATTTCTTTGTACGAATAAAAATGTTTACAGTTTCCTTGAGTATGAGTGGTTTATTGGAGGCTGATTTTACTGTAAAATCTTTTAGTTTTATTCATAGTGGTATTCTGTTACTAGACTTGTGCCTCAGTGACAAAACGTCTAAGCATTTTGACTTGCAGTGCTTAAACAATGCCAAAGGTATAATGCATTTTGGGGGCATTGACTATTTATAAGAGAAGTATATTTAGTTTTGACACATGGATAAACTGTTTTGGGAGAGATATGAGCTTTTACAGGGGATCCATGGTGTTGTGCTAAACCATCCAGGTTATTTTGACAAAAGCACTATATGAATGCACATGTGCCAAGGCAATTGAGAAGGATCAGTGCTATTTTGACTCTACTGACCTTTTATATGGGAAAGGAATCTGCTTTTGAAGCATGGACGAAGAGTTTGGGTGAAGATGTTTCATTTTGCTAGTGAGCTATAATGTTGAGCAGAATTGTAAGACTGTTTGGCCAAATGACCTTATGGTTTTGAGAATGTCATCTCGGTTTCAAGAAATGAGCCAAACCAATCGAGAAAAACTGTAATATAAAGTTTCGGTGACGTCATGCTAACTCATTAGCTTTTTTATCGTTCCTACAGTATAAAATAAGAGAGAGTAACAGACGTACATGGTCCTCACTGAACAGCTTTGTTTTTCAGCTGTGAAACGTTTGTGCTTTTATTCTTATTCTGTGTGTTTGATGAGAAGATGTTGAGTTATTGTTTATTCCTACTTTATGCATGTGTTTTGTGATTATCATTTTATGGGGAAACATTTATTATGGTTGTTATAATATGCAATGTCATAATATATGGGATATTAGGATTTAAAGGATTAACATATTGGCAACATCAATACATTTCACATATAAGTGCAAGTGAGCTGTGTATTTGTTAGTCTCTCTTTGTTCTTTAGTTTTTCTTTTCTAAGTGTGACTCTTTATTTCCTGCAGCTGCCTCTTTAGGGATCACCTGCCGCTAATGCGCTCTAATTAACCTACCTGCTTCTCTTGAGCTGCATTGTCGGATTATTACTTACTCTTCACCATACTGTGTGTGCGCGCGGTTTCTTACCTCTCTCCTCTGGTTACAGTCCGTCCTTGCTCCAGTCCAGTCCAGTCCAGTCCAGTCTAGTCGTGTTGGGTCTACGGTATTTCCTTCTGGATCCTTCAGTCTCTCTCTACAAGGTCGGTGGTTGCTCGGACACAGAGGGGGGCTCGCCACGTTCTCCCTGAGCCTCAATTTCCTGTTTTGGCTTGTGCTGTTTTTGTTTCTATCTCAAGTATATTTTCGTTTGTTTTTCTGGCTTGCCTGGCCTGTGGCTTATTTTTGCCTTTTGAACTCTGGACAATAAATATTCGTTTGGTTACATTATCTCCTTGCA
Source organism: Danionella cerebrum (assembly GCA_007224835.1). Taxonomy (NCBI): domain Eukaryota; kingdom Metazoa; phylum Chordata; class Actinopteri; order Cypriniformes; family Danionidae; genus Danionella; species Danionella cerebrum. The sequence continues at coordinate 74,490 of SRMA01027251.1, read as the reverse complement.
TCTGGGTCCTCATTCCACAGGAGCCTAAAGGTACGTTCACATGGAACGCGGTTCGCGCAAAAAAAAAGCACAACTCGACAGTAAATGCACGCGTGTTTACTTTCCGTTTTATTGCCCGATCCGCGCGGCAGAGCCGCTGAACGCACGCATGACATTCAGGTGTCGATGGGAATGCGCGGATCAGTGGGAGGAGCTACCGGTGCAGTGTTGGAAAATGGCGGACGGGATTGTTAAGTTTCTATCTGCATCACTAAGCTTTGAAATGCTCCAAAACACCAAAAAACATGTTCGGGGCTGTGGCTATAGGAGCTTAAATCCTCCAGAGATGTACCCTGCTCGGCGTGGTTCACCAACGTTTCCACAGGAGCTTCAGTTTGGACCGCAGTCTCGTTCAGCGGGAGCTTCGACTGATCCAACCCCAGCTCCTAACCTGTTGCACGGGCAGCTCCAACAGCGTCTGTCTATGGTCAGTTTTCATGATAAATTCTGTGTAAATAATGACCAAGAACCTCCTAACCTTATGAACGGACGGGAATTTAATAAAAAGATAAATAACTTTCTTTTTTAACAATTAAAGCAACATGTTAAAAATGCTGTAATCATATAATGTAATTACTGTATTTGTTTAATTTAGAAATTTCAGATTTATACAGTATATTGTTGTATTTCTAAGTAAATTAACTATAGATTAACTTGGTTCTAGTGAAGCAATAAACTGTATTTAACAGTGGTTTGCTTTAGTTTTTATTACAGTATACTCATATATTAAAGTAAAATATAACGTAGTTTTACTTGTGGGGAATATATATTCCACAGCAACAGAGTTTGAATTCTAATACTTGTTAAACAGTAAATTGAATGTCATACTGATGGTGAAACAAGTAAATCAGAGCAAATGCTAAATACAGGTAAAGTTAGAAAGATTAAACAGAAATGATTATGTTAAAGACGCCAGTGTAGTACAAACACATTTGCTGTCATGGATCTGCAATCAGTTCTGCAAATAAATGTTCTCTCCTTTGAGATTGACGGTGGAGACTCCAACCTGGTCATCATCATCATCATCATCATCATCATCATCATCATCATCAGCAGCAGCAGCAGCTTCATTGCTGGTATTTCCTGAGATTCCAAGATTATCTCGGATACTGGGACTGCAGCATGGAACTGGTTGGTGGAGGTGTTCATGGCTGTGCACTTCACTGATGAATGGAGGTCCATTGCTGAAGGTTGTGAGGAGAGGAGGAGTCTCTTTGGAGGTCCTGCTCTGCCTGGAAGCACTGGACGAATATAATAAAGGGTTTTTCTAGAGCCCAGCTGATGGTTTCATTAAAGCCTTGTTTCGAACTCTCGTGATTTCCATGATTCATGAAATGTTCTTGTTTTCAAAAAATAAATGGAGTCAACCTTCAAATAAAACAAGCTTCTTTCCCACACTAGTCCAATCACACATAGCAAAGATGTATTTTTTGTAGGTGTATTTACAGTACAATATCATTAAAATAAATGTACAAATGGAATAAATTCTGTTTGTAGCGCTGAAATTTATATTTTATTTACCTTAAATATATGAAAGCACTTTTTGTGATAGTACAGACAGGGTTGCCAGGTCCCAGAAATATTTCCAGCCCAATGACAACTCAAAATCCGCCCAAATGGAATGAAAACTAGCCCAATTTTCAGTGTCCAATCAGATTAGACAACGGCTGGATTCCCACAAAGGGCCTTAAAATAAATTTATACAAGTTTAAGTTTAAAGTATTGGCCTTTTGTCTAACCCAAATTCTTAATATCACACATTGTGTTTTTTTTTAATACACAATCTCATACAATAAAGGTCAAATAAGAACATGTGCTCTCTGAATTTTTTTGACCCTAGTCAGAAGTACCTACTTGTACTTGTTCATCCACAGACAACCGAACCGACGCTTCTGACTACAACGCTATCATGGAGTGACGTGATGATGATGATGCTTGATTGGTGATATCAAAAGCACATGTGGCGCGCGCGCCTATTTGCGTCTCGCAAGAAGCAGCTTTTGTTGCCAAGTATTCATTCCCGGGGATCAACACCCACTAATAAAAGGTTCCCTTTTATCTTTGTCCACAATTATTATTATTTTTTTTTTATTTATTTTTTATTTTTTTGCGGCCGCGGTACATTATAAATGTAGCCCAAAAAACCGCAACCCGCAACTCCGTATTTTTTCCCGCAACTCCTTTTCTAAAATAGCCCAATTGTGCGGGAAAACCGCTACCCTGGCAACCATGAGTACAGATATCAAGTAAACATTTAATTACACTCTATTTTATTACTTTTTTAAAAGATCATATTTTACAAGATCCCAATATTTTCTGCCATAAATAATATCTTGCTTGAAAATGGAGGGCTGTAATAAAGGGTGCCTCTCCCAGTCCAAACATTTGTCTATGCAGTTTCATGAGCATTTTCCATTTGTTTCAACCCTGTTTCTGACACTGATTATGCTTTCACTTCAAAACTCCACGGTTCCCAAGAGGTTGATGATGTCAGGAGAAATGGACTTTTAAATTTAGCAAGAGTTGACCCAGCATTGATTTCAACCATTTTCCAACAGGAGTCCATTAAAATGAGATGGGTCTTTGTTTTGTCCTTCAGATCTTTAAGCAGACAAAGCACAAGGGGTGATTGAGTAACTACTGTGGCCTGCCCTGACTGTATTATTTGCCCTCTACCAAGAGCACTGTATCGTTCTACTAACATCTCAGCATTCATTAACTCCTGCCTGCCTAAGCCAGGGTACGGTCCCCTTCTCGTGACCTTCTGTGTGTGTGTCCATCTGTCTCTGATCCGTTGACCTCTACCAGTGTAGTGAGGTATAACAAGGTAACTCGTTCAATAGCGGCAATGATCATATCATGATTGCCCCTCATAGAAATGAGGTCATAACTTCATATATTATGACCCAAATATCCATTTAATCCGGTACCTTTTCTGGGGTTTCAATTGATCATAATGCCACTCCAAGTAACTACAGTCTGAGGGGGTAGGACTAGGTAGGCCATTTGCAGCAGTGTTAGCGAATGTTAATTGATCTCTCAGTAGATTTATTTTCCCTGAACAACCTGTGATTGCTTGGTAATGATCTATTAATCATGACTGATTTCATGAGAGTACAGCGGTATGTCTGCTGCCATAAAGTAACCGGTGGATACTAATGACATGGAATTTGGTTGTTGATAAAGAACACCAATGACGGCGTGAAATAAAACATTTTGCCAGGTATAGGAAAATGGCTGTTCGTTACTATGGCATTTTGTGTGATTGCTTGGGTTGTCAGGGGGCTATTTGTGTTGAAAAGTAATTTTCTTGCAGTTAGCCATGTTTTGGGTGATAGTTAACAGGTGTAAAATGTAGTTTGTATTGCACTAATGTAACACGCAGGTTTCTATCATAATCATTATAGATTGTGTAGATTAGCCTTGATCGCCCTTTTTAACACAATGTTAAAAGGATCATATGAAAAGGGTTCATGCTGGGCCTCAGTATTTATTTTTTTTGTACAGGTACAGGAAGGAAGATAATGGTAACAGAGGTTGTATATTATGTATTTTTTTTTATAACGGGTAACTTCCTGCTTCTACAAATACAGATAAGTAATCGGCACTAGGGTTGGGCAAGCAATCAACAATTTCCAACATTAAACGTTGACATCATCCCAAACACCAGCTTAGATTTGTTAAAAGATCCAGAGAATGTTGGTTATAATATTGAATAATTTCCAGTGCTGCCTGATAAATGGTGCCACAGCAATATTAGTGGTTATGCTAACCAACACAGCATTGCACAGAACACCATCATTAACCATTATTAAATCGGTTAATAATGTCAACGAAACACTGTTACTCCAGATTTCAAACCCCTACAATATTTGTATGAAATAGATCCAAACTTGTTTATTAACTTTACGCAAACAGCACGAGAGCCCGTTAGCATACACAGGCACTGAACTGCGTGAAGCGTGTTGTTATTTCTACATGTTTACGGTGGATTCATTTGTTTGCGAAGGGATGAGACTTACAATGAACTCTTGATGCACTTTGGATTTTATTTATGTCCTTTCCAGCCTGAGTGACACACAGAAAACTCTTAATTGTCATTTCAACAACTTCATGCCCTTCTATTTGACTCGCTGCAATTACCAAACATTGGATTAAGAAATACAAATATACACATTTTCTTACAAAGATAACTATTATTCATTAATTGTCCAAACCGCTTATTCCCTTTTTGGGGTTTAGGGGGTCTGTGGGGACTACATTGGGCGAGAGGCAGGGGTACACCCTGGACAGGTCGGCAGTCCGTCGCAGCAGATAACTATGATCATTTTTAACATTTCTTTAAAGTAATCATTTTTATAATGAATATGGCATTGGATACATTGTGACTCCTGTGTATTCCACAGACCTTCTGACTCCGTCCTGACTGTGTTACGCTGTAGCGTCTGTTTCTACTGAAGGTTGTGGTGCTGGGGTCTTTTTCGAGAGAAGAACTAAGTTACAAAAGCGCAAAACAACAATGGGTTAAATTTTATCGGTAAACAACTTAGCTCTCCGAATTATCTGTATAATGTCACTTTCCCCAATATCGAGCCAATAATTATCGTTGGTGATATCCCTAATATTATTATACACTAAACAAATATGTATACTCTGCACTGTTTATATTGAATCCCTTTCCCTACTTTCTATTGATGCTGTCTCCATGTCAAAACCCTCATCTTTATTACTGATTCGGGTTTGGTTTTGTCCCCTTACCGATTTAAAAAATGTAATACTGACAGATGGCAATATAAATACATACTCAACGAATAGATCACAATTAATTAAACAATAATAATAAAAAAAAAACTAACATTTCTGGAAGATATTTGTTGTATGCAACAGCAGCAGGGCCACCAACCAGCACTCACATTTTAATTTAAAATTTTGTTTAGTTTTCTTTATTATTCTTAAATTGTTGCCTGGGTTGTTACTTTAACCAATTATTCTGACATTTTTCATAAGCTTAAATAAGGTGTATAATGTTTTATATTTTATTAAACAGTTGTTAGTATGAAAATGTTCTTCTGACTGTGGAATGTGTGAAAAGGTACTATTATTGTTATTATTATTATTAATAGCATCATATTTTCAATTATTTGTTCTATTTATTGCCCCTGTGCATGACATAGACTTGCCATAAGAATGTCACTGCCTGTGTCTCTTGAGGTGTCCACAGTTCAGTCCTTTGATTTATGTCAATATCTCCCAGATAGAGGGCAGAAGGCGAATTGATTAGAGGAGCATCTTATTCCTCCATCGGGTATATGATGACAGGCGCAGGGGAAGCTGACTGGGCTACAGAGGGAAGGCTGGGAGAGTGGCATTGATTCTTCATCTTGAGGGCAAGAGGCTGAGGGAGATGTTTCAGGATGGAGCGTCTTTTATACCCAGCTTTCCTTGTCTCATGATTCTGGGATTATTGAGCTGACAGTAAACTACTGAGATACCTTGTGTTTCACGGCAACAGCATAATCTTCAAATGTTTCAATAAATATCAAGTTGTTTGTCTATAGACAGTGTTTATTCCACACACACACACACACACGCACACACGCGCACACACACACACACACACATATATATATATATATATATATATATATATATATATATATATATATATATTTTATTGCTTTACACAAATACAACATGAATTAGGGTTGGACAAATTTTAATTTTTACCCAATTGTTTGAAAGTTTCATCAACTTTTGTGTAATTCCTAGGAAGTAAGAAAGATGCGACCCACCTATTGTTTAAATTTGATTTCAAATAGGTTTAGGTTCAAAAAGGTTTTTAGCTTTGATATTTTAGTTTCAAAATGAACATTACAAGAGTTATGATGCATAATTTGCAAGGTAATTCAAATTAAAATGTGAGAAAATGTGATTTTACAGACCCCAAATCAGTGGCATCAGTGCCCTTGAAAGCACAAGACGTGTTATATGGCTTGTGTTTTTCAAAGTTCTGGCACAAAAATGCACAATGGCATAACAAGTGCTTGGAACAGTTTAGGAGAGGTTCGCCTAGTTTTTTATACAAATTTCACATTGTTTTCAGTTTTTATTTTTTTTATAAACAAAAAAATTTGTTAATTGTCAATTTTTTTTATTTTTACTGCAAAACTGGAATTGCATTTTTTGTTAGTGCTGTCAATCAATAAAAAAATGAACTAATTAATCACACAATTTTTTGCAATTTACAGCGATTAATCGAATTTAAAAGATTTAAACTTTTTGGATGTAAATGTAAATATTATTGTAAACTCAAGAGAAACTATTTATATTCAAGATCTTATTGTTTATTGAAATTGTTGTTTAACTCAAACTTATTTTCTCATGTAAACAACATTCCTGCAATAAACATTCCATCAATATCCTCTTAATTAACCGTATAAACTTTTATTATAGTTTATTGCTCACAAAAACAAGTCATATAAGCACAGAAGGAAGCATAAAAGACCCTCTTGGGGAAACCCTAAATAACAAAAGACTCCTCCAAAGGAGGAGGAAGCTTTGTTCACGAACTCACTATAATCGCACAAATGGATTGCATTATGTGACGGCGATCTGTAGTGATCAACAATGGCAGGGTATATATACACAAGATAACACAACAGACCTGTGGACTAGTGAAACTAAATAGGAAGGCAGACGGGAAGGGACAGACTGCAAGGAAACAGACTGAGCGATCATGTGACAGAACTCCAATCACATGACCAAGCCGGAAGTAAAGTTTTTCCATGGTCTAATCCATACAACTTGAACACTTTGAATCACTAAACAAAAACTGTGTAATGTAATGAAAAATATTTGTAAATAAAGAATCTGGTATTGTACTAAAAAATGACACCAAGCATTGTGTGTTATAGTAAATTGTAAAGTAATAAAAATGCTGCAAAACAAGCACAAATTGAAACCAAGCGCACATTTCTATTGTCCACGTTTTATAGATTGAAGGGACAGAGCTTCAGACTGAAACAGGACTGGGATTAAATCCCTGAGTTTCAGCCAATGAACAAACATTTCACTACCATGCATCTGTATTAATTAATCCACGCATAAACAGGTAATCGCCTCTGTTTAATATTTCAAACACAACATATAAATCAATTTTACTCGTGATTCAAGACCATGAAAATAATATTCTGAAATGTCTTTTTTGTCCTATTATTTTTAAAATATCTCTCTCTCAAATAATTCATATAAAATAATTAAAGCTGATGGACAAAAAGAGAAGCGTATAACGCGATACACGCAGTCATGTGATCTTGCTTTTGGAGGCGGCAGACGGCTATTTGGGAACGCAGCCGGTCGAGACAGTTATGGGAGCTAATGATTCCGAACCATTTTGATCAGGAATTGCTTTAGTAATTGTAGAACGACTGAAATAACATTTCAGATGTTCCAAAATGCCCCCGCAACAATTGGCGGATGGAAACAGAGGAAATGAGGACGCATGCTATTTAAATAATGTTTTTGTTTCTTCCAATGGGATGCTACCAGTGAAATCAAAGGAAACTTGTCTTATTTCAGGATATTTAAGATTGATCGCACTGGGACCACCTTTATCCAGCAAATAACATCTGCATTTGATCCACATTGTCAGGAAAATTAAGTATGTAATAATTCGTTGTAGTGATGGGAAGTTTGGATCATTTTCTAGACTGATCCTTTTTCAAGTCATTTAGTTCATTTTAGTAAAATACCAATAAAATTGATGTAATAAATTTAATTAACGTTAGTTATTTTCTCAGGCCTTTTTGTTCTTTTGTCACGTGACCGCTCCGTAATGTGAACCCATGCAGTATGAGCCGCAAACCGAAAAGATTAATTCTTTTTTCGAGTCCTTTCACTCTTTTGTTATCAATGATGAATGTACTAAACTCAAAAAACCTTAACGGTGTGGAGCATGCGCCACTGAACGAATCCCTACTCCGGCACGATTCGTTCCTCTGGAGTCACAACAAAGAACGACACGTCACTATTTTGTAGTATTGTATGTAGTATGTAGTTTTTCCTGTTCTACCAGCGACCTCAAACACAGTACTTGGATGTTTGTACAAACCCCAGCATCTTAACGTAGCACAGATTTTTTTTCCATGTAAACGCTGTGGATCAGAAACAAAATAAGATGCACATCTTAAACAGAGAGGCAAAAGTCTCCTTTGGATGCTGTAAAAGCTCTTGGGGAGGCAGATCAAATCAGACCAGGAAGTGCTGCAAGTGCATGCAATACAGCACAAGGACACACTGATACTCTCTCAAACACATCTATTTCTCCCCAGGGTGATGACAGATTAGTGGCTTATTGATCTGCAGGGTGTGAACCACAAACATGTCTGAAATATTTTACACCGATTTAACCGCACACAGGGGATGCGGAAACGAGCTGGGAAGAACTCAGTGGTGTAAAGCTTTATGTGTGTGACAGCGAGATATATAATGTGCTTATATGTCAACGTTTATAGTTTTTAGGAACAGTTTGAAGGGAAATAACATGTTTTTTCATGTTACAAAACAGCTCAATGACCATAGAAGGTAGAAAGGGATTTCTAAATGAAGAAGAAATTAAGATTACTTGAAACTAATAACACTGTGAAAATATTTTTGCTCTGCATCTTGGGATCTTCAAATAAAATGGAACAATGTAAGTGTTTCATTCGTGAGTTCAATACCTATGCACCTATGACGTTGATGCAAAGGTTAGCGGGGACACATATATAGGCGAGCTGTCCAAACAATGGTTGATCCGTGTTTTGGGACAAAACCTTCTCGGTGTATGTTCACAAGCCACTGTTTTCTAAGGTTGGCATTGGCAGGAAACCTGCGAAAACGTAAAATTCCATTAAACTTTGCCGACTTTGACGATGTACACAACGGAACACAACAGTGTGCACCGTACACCTTCTGCTGTCTCTGAAATCTATAAACACACTTTTTTATGAACATTTTTTCAAACTCCAATAAATTAGACAATAAACCGGAACCTTTTGAGGGCTATTACTTCGAGGTGGAAGTGTGTCACGAATCAAGTAGTCCATTCCGAAAAACTGTGGAAACTTTGGACCGTCTATAATGCTCTGCAGTGACGAGTTAACGTCCAAGGGGTGGTCTCACAAAGATACAGCCACTCACAGACAAATAAATAACAAAGCAACTGCCACCCATCAGCCTGTACTCTTTGTGTGCGTAAGGACAATGTTTATTCACCAAGGTAACGAACGTTGTTTCCTTCTGCAACAACCTTCCTTTAAAGGAGACATAAAAGGCGTCTCATGAAACACCAGGTGGAGTAGTGGAGATGGGGTCCAGCAGTGGCAGCCATCTTTAGTTTTTTTGACGAAAATGATTTTAGTTTTAGTCACATTTTAGTCATTTGAAAATGTAATAGTTTTAGTCAATGTAGATTAGATTAATTAGTTGACTAAAAGTGGTCTTTATTGAGTTAATATAACAAATTGTGTATTTAAACATGAGTTAATGCTCGACAATAAGAGCAATGGAGGAAGAACATGTACTTGCATTATTTAAAAGCATGAAGAAAATTGGAAATTAAAGTTTTGAACAATAAAGTAAAGAATAAAATCCCAGAAACACACTGTGGCCACAAACTAGGTGGAAAAAACCAAAGGGACCTTGACTGTGCAGTCACAAATCAGAAATTGAAACCGTCTTGATGTTTGCGTTGAAAAAAACTTGTGTGCGTCTCGTCAAGATTTTATCATAACAGAGACGTCTCATTTTCGTCACGAGAAAAAGGTTCGTCAATTAAATATTTTCTGTATCGTCGTCAACTAAAACAGCACTGGTGTCCAGATGTTTTATTGAAGACACAGCGTTATAGAGCAGGAGTGGAGCCAGTAACACAGCGTTACGCTGGGGGGTCAGTTAGGGTTGACTGTATATCTGACAACCTTGGTGGTGAAGGGAGGAGTCTCTAAAAGGGTGATTGGATGATGTCGTTGGTACTGGTACTTGATTGTAGATTGGTGGTGGCTGTGTCTCCCCGGAGTTTTTAAGGAGCACTTCCCAAGGTTGATAAGGGAAGGTGAAGGAACTCCAATGCAACAACTCTGGGTCAAATGTGTTTATTAACAATAAAGGAAAAAAAACATAAAAGACCCGTGGTAGGTCAAAACCTCAATAATTAAACTGAAAGCAAGCTAAAGCTAATCTCCACAAAGCAAAGAGAAAATACAGATCAAGCTCAACCAACAACTGCTGTGAGACAAAGAAAATTGGGATATTCCATAATGATCGATCAGGGGTTGAAAACACAATGCAGTCTTGAAACCAAATTTTAACAATTTTTGGTGCAAAACAATAAAAAAAAGAAGAATTGTAGGTTGAATTTAGTTCAAAGTTGAGTGGGAAATCTGAAAAGAGCCACTGATTTAGCCACTGAGGCTATTTGTGATTGGCTGGAAAGAACCAGCGCTTCTACAACTCACAGCTGACTTTCTGTAATTTTTCAATAGCGGTTAAATTTGGTGGCCATTATCAGAATTTCTGTGCGTGAGAAACTGAAAGTGTGGCGTGTGAGAAAAGTAAAATGTGTGTCACATTAAATGCATGAGACATGAGAACCCTACATTTATAGTTTGTTTCTCTCCTCCGTATCTCACATTATTTTTTGATAGCTAGCCATTTTATTTTTATTCCTTTACAGTCTTAAACTTTTGCTCATCTCCCGGTGCTTCTGAGCTGATTTTCCGCCTGTTACCAGAAATGATAGGCTAAGACAAGTTGCTTTACTCGCATTCAATTGACCAATGCCTTCTTGCGTACCTTGAATAACTACCGTAAAGATCCCAATAGCTGCGCGATTAAAAAATATGGCGCTCTGCTAGATCTTGGATAAAATGCTTTGTTTAGTCTGCAGTTCCAGGTCTGTATGGAACCGCTTCTGGGTCCACTGCACTAGATGCTGCTACAGGATGCTATATCGATTACAAATAGCAAATTTGAACCCGAATCGGAGTTATTAACAACTTCCCGACATGGCAAAGTTTCATCTTTCGATGTCCGTCGTGTGCACATAGTTAACAAAGTCAAGAAAGCTTTGCAATTTTAGATGTTTTTTGCAGAATAGCTGACTTCCTGTTGATTTTGGAATCTTAATATTTAAGTCCTCTAAGGTCTTTGAATCTAGCAGCCAAGGGGTGGAGCAGGTGCCTACTGGCTCATTATAATTGACAATTTATGATTCCATTTATTTTGGCACGATAACATCAGAAATTGGATGAAAAGATGATATTGTCTGTTCTGTGTCTCACGCAAGCGACAAGCACTATCAAACAGAAACAGGATGGCATCCATCATGTCTAAATACATAAATTTCCAAATGCCTTCTATGCAAAATCTTTTTAATTTCAAAGCAAAACAAAGCCTTATTAGTGGAAAAAGCAAAGAAGAACATTGGGAGGTGTTGTGTGTCGCAGAAGGACGTACGGTGGCTCAGGCTGTGACTCCCCGAACAGTGAGTGACTGCTGGCTTGAATGATCTTGACAGGTTCCTAGAGCAGCCTGGAGCGTCTCTGCATGTCTAAATAAACCCAGCGCCCATCCACTCGATCCCAAACACACCGAGGGGCACAATGAGACTGAACAGAGAGAAGGTGAAAGCAATGAGACACTGGCAAAGCCATGTTTTTGTGTGACCTGAACATGACTTTGTTTGTTTGTGGCCGTTGAATGACCTGGTTTTATGATTCAGTAGAAGAAAACACATCTTCGTTCACCTTATTAATACAAGTTCTGCTGCATGTGTCTGTTCAGGCTAGGACTGGTCTAAAAGGAGGGGTACTCACCCTGGACAGGCGTGGCTAGTTTTGATTTCCAAAATAGGTCTTTGAAGAAAAGAGATGAAGGAGGAAGACGCTGTCATTGATAGTATGAGAGTGATTAATAATCTCAGCATGTCTTGGCTCTGTATTGTCAAGTGTGGGGGGAGGGGGGGTTCTTTAATCTGAGTAAAATCCTGACTAATTAAATTACTCAAGCAAACGTAACTGTGGGTGTCACTCCGAGGCACTAGGGAAAACAAGGATATGGTGAGTAATATTCAGTGGTTATGACAGACATGTTGAGATGCCAGTGCTGGGTTAATGATGGGTCAGAATCTGAACGTATTAGAGTGTTCAGTGGTACCCCGAGATACAAAAATAATCCGTTCCAGGGTGACGTTCGTATCTCGAAGCAAGTTTTACATGTAAAACACCTAATCCGTGCAATGGCTCTCTGAAACAACAGTATAAGTAAATGAATAAAAAGGAAAACCAGAGAAAAATCAAGTAAAGTTTCTTTAATCCTTAAATCTACACATTGTTAACGTAATAAATGATAATAAAACAGAATAAAACACAAGCAAAATACGAAATATGTTCACAAATGTGAAAACTTACCTTGAGTGAAGCGATGTGTCAGAGGAGGTGGAACGGATGACAGAAAACATTACGGCACTACGTATGAAAGTTAACTTTCTCAAGATATTTCACGAATTACCAACACCAACACGGTTTCAAGCACGAGCGCAGAGAGATGGAGAGAGACACTTCTGAGAACGCGTCACAGGGTTTCTCTAAGTTGCGCTACAGAACAGCACTTTCCACGTTATAAACGTTATTTCTTTCACGACACCTTGACTCTAACATTTGTTATAGTACATTATTAGTAATCTATTCATAATGTTTCGCTGTGTTGTTGAAGTGTTTAGAAGCGTATCAGACTCTTTTTGCACTGGGAGCGCAAGAACCCGGAAGCACAGCGCGATGTCATATAAACAAGTGGATAATAGAGCAGAACTGCTTATGTTTGTTCATATCTCAAATCCCGAAACAAAATATTTCCCGCGAGACGTTTCGTATCTCAAACATTTCGTAACTCAAAGCATTCGTATCTCAGGGTACTACTGTATATGCATCTCATCTGGACTTCCAAAGAGCAACGGGATGAGAAATACTTTTATAGAAATGACTCTCCATGGAAAGAAACTCTTAACTATTCGAGAGAAGTTTAATGTGAGAAAAAAACAAGAAAATTTAAACGAAAATATAAGTAAATGTCGTTCCTCAGTCAGATATAACCAAATGTGTGTGTGCATTTCAACTTGGACTTTCGATCCAAACATAATAAAATAAAAATAAATAAAAATGTCATATTGCGTAACTTTTAAAATTGTGACAAACAGCAGGTTTGTTAGTATTAACACATGCAAATATTAATAGAACACAGGGAAAGTAGCATCAATAAGGTTCTCAAGTTGTTTTTTTATGTTTTATTAAGGTTTATCAGAATTTGAGAAGTGATGCCCTCCTTTGCAGGATGATTTTGAAAAAATAAACCAAATTTCTGCAAGGAAATATCAAAGAAGTCATTATTAAAATCGTTGAGGAAGTGAGTTGAGGAAAATATCTACTTTATAAAGTGACGCTTTCATGTCATACACCATTACAATTTAAGGTATTGGTGCAGCAAATTGACAGAAAAATGCATATTTTCCCCATAACATGTAATACAACATCATGCATGCTATTTGAAGAAAAAAATCTAGAGCTGTTGTGTCTTCTTTATAAGCTTATTTTGTTTTCTGCACAATACATGAGTGTTGGTTGGGAAAGGCTGTGTGCTCAAAATGTATTATAAGCCTGAAAGATTCTCAGTATTTGAGCAGATCTTTTGCCTTTATGCAGCAATTCATTGCAAATTGTGCAAATTTGACTTCTGTTCTGACGATAGATGTCAAATCAATGCGACAAATGCTGTAAAATTACCTCACTTTGGCAAGTGAAAAAAAAGAGTTTGCAGTATTTCTGTGGGATTTTGGTAAAGTAAAAAATATGTAAGACAGCTTAATGCTTGCTGACTAAACTGTCTGACCTTTTCTTGCTGGGGAAACTACATTGTAACTAGGGGTGTAATGGTTCACGGTATGTATTGAACCATTTCAGTGCGGCCTGTTCGGTTCGGTACAATTGCGTACCGCTTCTGTATATTTTTTTTAATGAAATAATATAAATTTATTATTAGTGCGATATTAAGCGCAGCGGAACAATGTTCCTAGGCGAGTTTCCGCACGGACATCGGTTTGGTACACTTGCATACCGTTTCGGTATATTTTTTTATTAAATAACAGAAATTTATTATTAGCGCGATATTAAGCACAGCGGAACAATGTTCCTAGGCGAGTTTCCGCACGGACGCTATTGAGTGAAGCACAGTAGAGCTGCACGAGTAGCTGTGAGAAATGGCAACAGCGAAAGAGAAGCCAGAGCTTGAAGACCCTCCCACCTCACTACGGTCTCTTGTTTGGGAACACTTTGGCTTCTCTGTTAAAATACATAACGGGGATAGACGAGTGGATAAATGTAAAGTTGTATGCCGACATTGTTCCACGGAGATCGGGCAGGCAACACATCTAACATTTTCTACTGCTGGAGATATTGTCACTGCAACCAGATCTATGCTCTCTTCAGAAAATGTGGATGGGTTAATCTTTTTAGCCTAAAACTTAAAAAGTTAGTTTTGTTGATATACAAGCTGAAGCTGTTGCTAGTGTTAAAAGTTTTCAGGTCCTAACTAGTTGCAGTATTTCATTTTTTTATTTAAAAAACGTGTATTTCTTTATAAAGTGCAATTTATTTAAAATATCACCCAAATGTGTCACTTTTATTTATTTTATGCAAGAATTCTATTGTGTATTGGCAGCTTTTCCAAATAAAGATTATGTAAGCTCTTATTGTTTTGTACCGAAAATTAACGGAACCGAGCTCTCCAAGACACTGTACCGAACCGAATACGATTTTAGCGTACCGTTACACCCCTAATTGTAACCACGCAAGGCTTTTGGAATGACTTTCAGCTGCTAACCAGCAGGTGGCAATACACGTAGGCTTGCTCTGTGTATTGTCTATTAGAGTTTGGGTGTCACCGCAACAGCCGCCTGGACCTTCAACCATTTGTACAATTTTTTATTTTCTAAGACAAAATTTATAGCTTGAATTTGAACGTACAACGAGGTTGTTTGAAAAACCCTTTTTATTGATGATGATGATAGCCTTTATTTGTTACATACACTGTTACATGTAGCGAAATTGGACCCCTCTGGCCACAGACATAGACAGGGTGGGAACAGGCCAGGCCATTTTTGCAATTCTAAAAGACTTAATTACAGCGCCTAGCTACTATTTTATTTATTTATTAATATTTTTCGCACTTGTCAAGTAAAAACATATAGGATGTTTCTAGGTGATTTGTGAATCACAGTGTTGGACAAATCACCTCTCAGGTTCAATTATGCTCCAATTCTTTCATTTAATGAACTATTGGTTCATTGATGTTTTGCAGCTTTTCAGTGACAGGCCTATCAAAGACACATTTTGTCTTTTTGTGTTTGGTTGTGAACACTGCTAACTGAGCCACAGAAAAGCTGAATAATAAAAAATGGCAACGGATGTACAGATGCAGGAATGAGCAGAGCGAAGATTTTTGATTCTTGGTTTCAACTGGTTGTATTTGATCATTGGCTGTCATTTAAGAAGCTAATCCAAAAGCTAATGTAGTGAAGAACACAAAAAATAATATCAATTTAGAGTTACAAGCAGTGATTAAAGGGCATTATGTATTAGTCTTGCAGTCAAGACGCCTTGACCAAGACCAAGACCCAGCGAGACCAGAGAGTCCAGAGACCAAGACCAAAACCAATGACTTTTCTTTATTGCAAACAATAGATATTAATGTCATTTTTGGTGTTTGATTTTACGTCTTATCTGTGCTTTGTAAAAGAAAGATTGCTTGCAGGTGTGCGTACAAATGCTTTTATAAATTTGATTTTGTCTGATTTTTTTCTTTGTAGCCCATGCAATTTTAAACTTTCTGACATATGTTTAGCTTTAGTCAGGATTTTACGTACACTTTTATAATTGAGACAACGAGCGCTTGCTTCAGCTCCGGCATCTTGAAACGTGACGCCTTTTCAAATTAATCACTGTGTCCCAATCCAGAAGTGTGCATCCTCCCTAGTGCATATTTTAAGACCACTTACGTCATAACGGTGCACCAAGGCCGTCTCATTTCGGCAAAACTCGAAGGGTACTTAAAATGCACCCTTGAAATGCGTCCCACTTTCCCCTGAATTCCGAGGATGCTTTGTGTGTGTTTTTTTTTTTTATTAGAACACATAAAATAGAAAATAAATATAGGAAATGTGACCAATGCATCCAAAACGAAAGCACAGAACATGTTTTAATACAATATATTCAAAATTAAAAAGACAAAGAGAAAGAAATAGAACAATTAAAAATAAACCCTAAAAACCCAGAAAATAAATTAAGCAACATAAAAGCTTACAGTGATCTTAAAAATGTATTATACAAAAAATATAAATATAAAAGAATCATTTAAAGAAAAATAATATTAATATTAAATTAATAATACAAGAATGTTTCATTCATTTAATATGGGATCCACACTACTGATCCAGCTGGTGGCGCTAATGCATCATAAAGCAAACTGCCAGAAAACAACAGAAGAAGAAGAAGAAGAAGAAGAAGAAGAAGAAGAGGCTCGACCGTCCCGTTTAACGAGGGTTAATGCAGCTTTTGGAGGATCCTCCCAAGCCGTAGCCTTAAAGGCTGGGTAGGAAGGATCCTCCGGAGGCTTTTAGAACCTGCTAGTGGTGAAACCCTGCAATTGCTTGTATGTCCGGTACATTGAGCTGCCAATTAAAACCGTACTAACCAATGAGGGCGAAACGCTGGAAAGTTCGTTTCGTTTAAGCTGAAATTACGTTTGTCTTATTGGCCTTTACCCACTCAGAATTATATGAATTAACAATGAAAATGCAAATGTTTTTGGCAAAATGAGAGCCCAGATGTGTCTCAAATTCAGTGACTTTTTGAGTACCTTTAAGCAGAAATGCACAGAAAGAATCTAAACAATAATACTCTTACAATTACAATAAGGTTCTACACATATTTAAGTCCTGAATGCCTTAAATATTACCATAAGCTCAAGGCCCCGTTGACCAGTACATGGTACGTTTACCAAATGAGAGGAGAGCGTTAGTAAATGTTCACATATGAATAAACTCAGCCTAAATGCTGTAGTTTTAAAGCTTAAAGCGAGTGGTATTGTTCGTAAAAGATCAAAAGTAAACTCGTTATCACTTTAGAAACCACAGAGGGGAAGCTAATTGACCAGAGGATGCTTCAAAAGACATTTTACAGCATGTCAGCACAAAAGCAGCCGCAACAGTAAAACTAGCATGAAGGATGATGCAATGGGAAGCAATAAAATCTCCAACAAAGATTCGTAGAGAAATCAAGGGATTGACTGACCAAATCTCTGTGTGGGACGCAGCCAATGGCAAAAGCCTCTCTCTAGCTCCTCTCACCGCTTCCTTTGATCCTTCTTTCTCCAGGACATGTTTTTCAACATCAAAACAAACCTATTCTACCGTGGGCTATTGAACTTTCCTTTAATGCACAAAGATCAAAATTATTTGAAACAAAATTCACTTGGTTAAATCATTTCCAAACAGTTCACAAAAGCCATTCCATTTCAAATGCTTGACATTGAAAAGCTCAATTTCAAGCGGATGATGCTCATCTTTAGCTTGAGGTTGTTTGTTTTCATGCAGATGTGGGTGAATATATAGAGATGGACAAGGTGCAATGCTATTTCCGTGGCCTGGTGGGGCTTTGACGGGATTAGTTTGACTCTGGATTAGGAGAAGGAGACGGGACTGAGGATGAGAGGACGGATGGAGACCTACTGCTTAAAAAAACCCACACAGCTCATATCATTGGCAATGGGGGAGGATGACAGTGCCCCCCTCTATTTTTTCTTTCACACAAGCTCCCTTGATATGTGATGTAAGAGCAATCCTTTGTTCGCTTTTCTGTTTTCAGAAGCAGGGAGGTCATGGTTGCTCCCAGCAAACACAGGCCTCCATCATCTGTCCTTGTGAACTCTAGCAGACAGCTGGGCAAACACTCGTACCCCTCTTTCAACTTCACCATGACCCCCAGAGTTGCTATCAGGGGCTTAGGTGCAGAAAATATGCGACAAGGGCGGCTCTATGTGTAGATTTAGGCAGCACACTTTACAGTTTTGATCATCTTTCCATTGAATCAAACAAGCACAATAAAACTGGACCTTTTGGATCTTTTTTACACAATTGCAAAAAGTGTTTACTGGGGTCAAGTTTAAAGGTATGAAATTAATTGTGTGCCAATAAGATGAACGTAATTTCAGCTAAAACGAAGAAAACAATTGATTAAAAAAATTGCCTGAAAACAAAGATTGATCAAGTGCTAGAAATCAGCATCGATTTTAAAAACACTCCATTCTTAATTAGTTTCACAACATATCAAAACCCAAATCATTTGTTTTACTTTCTACTTGAATGACTATAGATATCAATAAAAATGCATTGCATTCAAAAACATTAAGAAGAGCTTTGATGGAACAACATTGTGTTTGTTCATTTTGTTAAATCTTTCACATTTCAGCTTTCAATACAACAAAATGTCAGAAAAAGATAACACAAAACACACCATTACTTATGTAAAACAGTCAAAACACATATCATGGATCTTTAAACACT
>SRMA01027251.1:0-43841 GCA_007224835.1 Danionella cerebrum | reverse complement strand
GGTGTAACGGTTCACTGTATGTATTGAACCGTTTCGGTACGGCCTGTTCGGTTCGGGACACTTGCGTACCGTTTCGGTATTCAGTATTTTTATTAAATTATATAAATGTATTATCAGCGCGATATTAAGCGCAGCGGAACTATGTTCCTAGGCGAGTTTCCGCACGGACGCTATTGAGGGACGTGCAGCTCTACTGTGCGACACTCAATAGCGTCCGTGCGGAAACTCGCCTTTGGCTTCTCTGTTAAAATACATAACGGAGATAGACGAGTGGATAAATTTAAAGTTGTATGCCGCCATTGTTCCACGGAGATCGGGTTTGTGGCAGGCAACACATCTAACATTTTTTACTGCTGGAGATATTGTCACTGCAACCAGATCTGTGCTCTCTTCAGAAAATGTGAATAGGTTAATCTTTTAGCCTAAAACTTGAATAGTTAGTTTTGTTTATATACAAGCTGAAGCTGTTGCTAGTGTTAAAAGTTTTCAGGTCCTAACTAGTTGCAGTATTTCATTTTTTTATTAAAAAAACGTGTTTTTCTTTATAAAGAGTGCAATTTATTTTAAATATCACCCAACTGTGTCACTTTTATTTATTTTATGCAAGAATTCTATTGTGTATTGGCAGCTTTTCAAAATAAAGATTATGTAAGTTTTTATTTTTTTGTACCGAACCGAATTAACCGAACCGAACTCTCCAAGACACTGTACCGAACACGATTTTAGCGTACCGTTACACCCCTAATATATATATATAAAACATGTCCACTGATTGAGAATCGCTGCTCTACGAAACACAAATTAAACAGAGGTGTCATTTGTCTATTAAGAGCATTTGTGTCTCGTGCTGTTAGTCAGAGAAACCAAAATCTGTGATTCTGCACCCGTTTTACTGAACTCAACTGTGCTGTGGCCTCCAGATGATCTGCTGAATCTACAACTTTTGCATTTCTTTTGGGTCTGGCTGATCTTGGGTCTTGGTTGAAGAAAAAAAAATAGAGTTTTGACTATCTCTTCTGCGATGGACTGGTGACCAGGGGTTGGAAAATGAATGAATGAATGAGTATCTCTTTGATGATTTATCAGAATGCTAATGTTAGCTAGCGCTTGTTGTTTCTGTTAAATGCTGCCCAATCCATTCACGCTGGAGCTGCTCTTGATCTGAAAGGTTTTAAAATCAATACTGCAGATGAATTGAGCCTCACCCAATGAAAAGTCACATGGGCGGGGCTTCCTGTTCAATGAGTTAGGTTTAACCTGTCTGTAGACAGGGATTCTTGTTTTTTAAATAGTTTTGGCTATTCCTTTTTGCAGCATGCTCGCTTGTAGACTTTGAAGCTACTGCACATACTTAAACAGTGGACAGGTTCATTTTAATGGTTAGAACAAGCACAGCATGCCCTTAACAATGGAATAATAACGTATAGAAAGGGTGATTTTGAAATAATTGCATTCCCTCTTAGCATCCCATATGGAGCGATGCTTAGTAACAAACAAGTCTGAAGGAAAAAGTCATACAAGCTTCCCGGCATTATTCAATGCTAATGTTAACGAAACATCTAATGCAACATCCTTATTCTGACTGATAGTTTTTAAATTAGTTGATTTGAGAGTTCACAAATATCACTCTGCTTAACTCTAGCAGAAGATAAAAAGCTTTTTGGTGATTATTCTTATGTCTGAGCACAGCTGGAGTGACGGAACAAGTGTGTTCATGAGAGTGTGATGGCACAATCTGTCACCACATTCCATGCATGCTGCAAACTGTCAATTAAAACATGACACACAGATGTTTGGTTCCATTCTTTAAGATTAATTGAGGTTATTCCATCAGTTAAGATAAAATCTCTTGGTCTGTATCCAAAAATGATTGTACTCCACTAATCACCAGCTCTTTGGTTTGGTGACGTTAATGTTTCCATAAATCACTCGCCCATTGTTGAGCTCTCATTTTCCTTCTCTTGTTTGAAAGTGCCAGCTGGTGTATAGGGAAAAGTTGTTAGCTTAATTTTAGTTCAGGGAAGATTTATAAAAGTGTTGATCACTGAACACTGAAGCTCTCTGGATGATGATTCTCGATTTAAATTTACAAAGCAACGCTTCTGAACCTCGCTGACCTTTAACTACAGTGTTTATGACATTTGCTGGATGAACAATGGCACTTTTGATTGTGGATTGTTGTATCTTTCAAAATCATGGTCTTCTGTAGACTTTCTTCAGGTCAATGTGGTCCTGAGGGTGGTTTGGGGAAGAGTGTATCAGCTTCGAATTTTATGTTTTTGTTTGTTTTAAAGGGGGTAACTATTTAATTCAGGAGTATGTATAGCAGTGGATAGTTTCAGATATTTATTCATCATAATTATTATCCCACATTATTGTACTTTTTACAGAATATGATTTTTTTTTGCTAAAAGGTTAGTGTCAGGTAACTGATATCTTTGTTGACTACTTAGCAACACTCTGAAATATACCGCATCTCCCTGCCCTTTTTATAAGTCCTTCTTTAGAAATTTGCCTATTCTGATGAATAGCCCAGGTCAGGCGCTTCTGCTGCTGTATCTGGTTCAAAAGTGGCTTGACCTCAGACTCAGTCCACTGCTTACCCAGGTCCCCAAATGTCTGGAATCGGTCCTTCTCCATGATCTTCCTCAGGGTGCGGTCACCTCTTCTCGTTCTGCAGCCTTTTCTGCCACACTTTTTCATTCCCACAGACTTCCCACTGCGGCACCTTGAAACAGCACTCTGGGAACAGCCGATTCATTCAGAAATTTCTTTCTGTGTTCTACCCTCCTGCTTGAGGGTGTCAGTGATGGTCTTCTGGACGGCAGTCTAACCCATGATTGCGGTTTTGAGTAATGAACCAGGCTGGGAGTTTTTAAGCCTCAGGAATCTTTTGCAGTTGTTTAGCGTTAATTAGTTGATTCAGATGATTAGGTTAATAGCTCTTTGAGGGAACCTTTTCATGATATGGTAATTGTTGAGGTTTTCATGAGCTGTATGGCGAAATCATCAATAATAAAACAATAGGCTTGAACTACATCAGTTGTGTGCAATCAAATCTGATATAATATTTTGTGATGAGTCTTCCCACTCATCTTGATGAGATTGGAGATTGGGGCGTGGTCGCAGGCTGATCA
Source organism: Danionella cerebrum (assembly GCA_007224835.1). Taxonomy (NCBI): domain Eukaryota; kingdom Metazoa; phylum Chordata; class Actinopteri; order Cypriniformes; family Danionidae; genus Danionella; species Danionella cerebrum. The sequence continues at coordinate 40,704 of SRMA01027251.1, read as the reverse complement.
GGAGAACGAGTGACACCTGCCTCTATCCCTTATAAGTGGCATTTCCCCTTCAGTCTGGGCCTTTTCTGCTGCTCCTGCTCACCTGTCCTGTTTGGCCTTGCCCTAGTTCTTTTGCTGTTTTGTTATGTTTGTTTGAGTTCTTTAGTTAGTTTAAGGGTTTTTTGAGTTTAAATCTTGTTCTGCTGGATGGAGTTACTCACTTTTGTCCCTCAGAAATTGTGCTGTTTTTTCTTAACTATTATCTCTTTATGTTCATTTATTGTTAATAAACTTAATTTACTTATTGCAAACCACGCTATCTCCATTTATTTGTCAGGACTTGAGCCAGTCGTGACAATTTGAAAGTCTAATGTTTATCAGCACATTACAGAAAATAATTAACTTTATCACAACACGCTATCACCTGTACATACAGAATTCCTATTAAATTTCACTTAAAATTGTAAAAGTATATGTATATGAACAGTAGTTTATTGGATTCCATGTTGGCGTTTAGAGTGATACAAGGGATGTACTGAAAGAGGACATGAAGTTAGTTGGTGCAAGAGAACAGAGTTAAGTGTAAACAGATGATTCGCTGTTGTGACCCCTAAACTGGGAACAGCCGAAAGTAAAAGAAGAAGAAGTTGGCTTTTAAAGAGAGATCTACTAGTGACTAGATAAACAAAACTATTTAAACATTTTACTACAGCTTCATACAAATGCTGTCTTTTTAAATCCTCACATGGTTGAATGCGTAGTTTTTCACAGTGTGTTGCATCTCGGTGAGTATTCTGCTGAGAGTATTACATGATCATAAATAATACAGAGCACTAAAGAAAGATCTCGCGCAGCACGGGCAACTGCTCACATTCTCACTACTTTAGTGCTTTTGGCAGCTTTGCTCCATCATGACGCGTAGGACAAGAAGTATAGCACCAAGAAAGAGAGAGAACACACCCCCATGATTTCTCCACTGAAGACAAAGTGCCACACATCACATTATTGCCTTATTCTTAACCCTCAGCTTATTTATACAGCAAGTCAGTTCACTTAAGTAGAACCTGTGTGATTACAGAGCGATTCTTTTTCATATGCAACTTTTTTAATCAGCAAAAAAGGAAAGGAATTATGACTTTATACATCACTGAATAACTTAACTATTATACTTGACCATTAAACAACCACGTGATTGGAGTTATCCCAGACAAATGGTGTTTATACCCTTTTTATACAAAGCATAAAGGCAATGCCATTTTTGTGAGAACTGGGGTGTGTTGTGGCGGCATTAATGGACCAACTAGCAAACCGATTTCATTGCACAGCATCTAAAATGTTGTTCTGGTCATTCTGAAATTCCTTAGGACAAGACTGTCTTCAAAGTGATTTGGGATTATCAAGTCGCAGAATTGTCTCGAATAGCTGCGCTCCCAGTCTCCAAACACAACTTCCATTTTTCATAAATTTTTGGGGCCAGTTTTTGTTTTGACAATTTTGTTCTCTTGGATTCGTTCGATGGGACCTCAAAATATTCCAGTTTTGCACATTTAAATCACATCTTTAGATGGAAACATGGCTATTGTCTTATGTGTCATTAATAACGATCCAATTTACCTAACTGGCCTGAATCTAAAAGTTCTAATTGGTTCCACACTGAGAAATGTAGTGTGTGGCGAGAAAGACACAGGCACACTGGTCCGTTCAACAAATAATTAAAAGAGTAACTCAGCGCTTGTTTGACCAGGTTTGATGAGCGGTCGACTCAGTTCGCTCCGTTCGATCCAGTGGTGCATGGGTTTCCAAACCGGCCCTAGTGAAACCAACTGGCCCGACAGCGACACTCTTGGTACGGTCAGTAGGCACATCCTTGGCCCCGTTTGGCAATCACCGGTAGCTCTCGCGGCATCCAACTCCCACGCTGAGTGATCTGCCTCCTCGTTCATCGGCCGAGTCACTTTTTAATGCGCACATCTGGCAAACGAGCGCAGGCCGATGAAAAGCAGTTGGCACCGCTGACATGCCCCACCACCTCGTCACAGTAAATATATGAATGATTCTAGAAAATATTTTCTTTGTGTTTGCTATTTGCTATAAATGTGTTTGCTATATATTCTCAATGCAGGCAACAGTTTCTTTCTGTAAGTTTGCTTCTTGTTTTTTTCAACAGATAACAAATGTTTTAATGCAAAAAATGTTTAAAAATATTGACCATAAGAACAACGAATAATAAAAATAAAACAAAAGTAGTAAAAACTAAACTAACCACCAATTGAACTTAAAATATCAGACAGTCTTAAGAATGAACTGAAATCAGAACACAAATGAAACTCAGTCTAACTAAACTACAAAAAAAGCAAAACCATTATAATTTCCCCTGTAGCTCAATAGGTAAGACACAAGTCAAACTGTGGATAAAACATCCACAAAACCACTGAAACTGGACTTTTAACTCTTCTGTAAGAGGAATGACCAAAGAACAAGATTAACCGTGATATTACAATCCAAATGCTTTTCACCACAGTGAGAGCCCAGAAGAAAAACATGTCATTAAATCTGAGGATGTTTTCTGTGAGAATCTGCTCACAGATGATCTTAACGAGATTCAGAGTGGCATCTCTCCAGTGTTTTCCCTCCACTCACCATCAAGGTTAGAGCAAACAAAACATTTTCCTTCACTCAGCCAAACGAGCACATATTTTTTGCACATATTGTTAATGAAAGCATCACAGAACTACAATAAGAACAAAATTCACTCCATTCAGGTTTCCAGGAAAAACATTGTGAACTGAACAAATACCAAATTTGATCTGTGCTGCACATAGCTATTAACTAACTCTCAGGCCATCTTTTGCAGAAGTCTCACATAAACAGCTTCTGGGTATACTGAATGGATACATATAATAAGAAAGTATAGAAAAATAAGCAAATAATGTGCAATAAGGCTGATAAATACAATTGCCACATTTGAATCCATTTATAAAATAATAATAATAATAATAATAATAATAATACTAATTCATTATATTTTTAGGGCATCTTTCATGACACTCAAGGTCCCTTTACACATGTGAAAAGCATTAAAAATAAAGGGAACATTATGAGAAACAAATTTGAATGAACAAAAAGACGGAAAAGACACACATTGAAGATAGAATACAGAGAAAACACACACTAAGGACACAGAATGGAGTAGTCTCAGTCAGAGAAAGCCTGGCGGAACAGGAAGGTTTTTATTCTCAGGTTTGGGCTAGGGCGAATGTCCAGGGGAACTTTGTTCCACAGAAATGGAGCTGCAGAGCTAAACGCCCATGACCCCATGGTTGTTTAAGGGGCGTGTGGTGAGCAAGATAGGAGGGTGCAATGTTGTTGAGTGCTTCGGATGTTAGCAGAAGAAGTGACTGGGAGCCACTGTGAGTGGTGCATGATAGGTTTGATGTGATCAGAATGGGGGTGGGGAGGGGGGGGGGGTTTGAGTTTGTGAAGTGATTTAGAGTATAACCTGTAAAAGAAGGCATTGCAGATGTCAATCCTAGAGGTGACTAAACTGTGAACCAAAGTAGCTGTGGCTTTCAGTGAGAGAGTGGAGCGGAGATGGTTATTGTTTCTGATGCGCAAGAAAGCAGGGCATGTGACAGCGTTAATATGGGCATCAAATGATGTTGTAGAGTCAATGATGACACCTAAGCTTTTGACCTGTTGGGAGATGTGAATGGAAACAGAGTCCATTGCGACTGCAGTAATGGTGGAATGGTTTTCTTTTGGGACCGATGAGTATGATTTCAGTTTTTGAACTGTTAAGTTGAAGAAAGTTGGCAGAAAACCAAGCTTTGGTTTTCTGAAACTGCTCGTAAAGATTATGTGTGGTGAGATAATCCTGGAACTATAATACATTCAAGTATTTGGGTGAGAAATGGCAAGTTTGAGATTTCTCCAGTTAACTAGCATCGTCACCAGGTTTCTTCAGAATGTGATTAGTTATTGCCAAAGTTTTGAGAGAAACGGGAACAGAACCAGATTGAAGAGAAGTATGAATGATAGACGTGATTATGTTTGAGAGATGAGGTAAATTAGATTTAACAAAGTGGGTGGGAAGAGGGTCTACCTGGCAGGTCTGAATTTACAACTGATAGAGCAGATTTTCTCAGGTGAAAAGAGTGTAAAAGTTGTGAAAGTATGTGGAGATAATTGCTGGTGAATCAGTGCAATTTTCCTTGAGAAGAACTGCATAAAGTCAGAGTTGATGAGAAACAGTAAGAGCAGTTGAATTGTCAAAGAGTTTTAGAACAGATAACATAACGGTAACATAAACAGTAATGGGCTTCTTTTCTATATTTTTGGACAAAAAAAAAGAAATTAAACTTTCACGCTCACATTTATGGTCTTGCGCTTCAGTCTAGCTCATGTGACCCCAATATATTTTGAAACCATTTCTGGGAATGAGGGGTTTTTTTGGGATATGATAGAGACACTGGATAATTTGTGCCAATAATGAACTTGAATAATGTTTGTTTTTCATTGTCAGAGGGGCTTTGTAAAGTTATTACAGTGCAATATGCTACTAATAAACATGATATGGTTCTGAATTCACATGTCAGCAGTTACAGATACAGTTCTCTAGTCTTTGACAAATCTTATGGAAGGCAAGTAGTGCTACATCTATAGTTCAGACTTGTTCATCCAGAATGTAACTTGTACAAATTGTAAATTGTCTACTTTAAAAAAGAAACTGTATTTTTTTGTAATTGATTTAATGTGTCAAAACCAACCCATCGATCTAAGAGATGATAACAGAAAGCTAACACAAGGGGAATGTTAACATGTTATATATTAATCGATTCGTACGGATTGTTTAGAAATTTTTTATGATAAATGAACACAGAACAGGTCAGAAATTTATCGTCATTTCCCCCTTCTACCCACTTATGAGTCCAAGTGTAGTCCCTTAGAGTTAATCAAAGTTTGCTCAATATTGAACATGAGGCTGCTGACACACTGACTTGGCGAGCTCTCATTCCTGAAAGTCAGCGCATTTCAATAAGCTTCCGCAACAGAGCAGGAATGAGATAAAGTTTATTAATAATTTACGACACGTCCTCCCGGTTCGGGCTATGCCAAGTCATTTGAGCTCAAGTTTCTGGCTCTGTCTCCTTTTAGTTAAACACAGCTTTTATTCCAGGATCCTCAAGGTCAAAACAATGGTTTAAAATACAGTAGATGGTCTGTAATGATATATTTATTTCGTCAAAGACAATAACACTTTTTGAGTAAAAGTAAAAACCAGATCACACAAATTAGACGAACTGACCATCCCCTCTGATAGAGCCTCAAATTTTTGGCCCAGTTGAAAACAACAATAATGTAAAACTATTTGGAAAAACGTTCAAATACTTTATTGTACACAAATACAGAAGACATGATCTAAAGCACATGGTGATAATCTATGGGAATGCATAAGTGGTGATAAAATAAGAAAAAAAAATTACTCCTTCCTAGGCTGAGAAATAAGCCCATCAGTTAAAAGCTACTAAGTTGTGTTTAAGGTGGTAGATGATTTGGCTCCAGCACAGGGTTTTATTTTCAATATATTTTTTGGTTGATAACAAGAAAAGTGTGTTATGCTGCAATCTCCTCATTTACAAAGCAACATGGAATAAAGAGAATAAAGATGCTAAATTCGCAATCACGAGATGCTTCATCTGGAGAGCAGAAGTCACGCTGAACTAATGGGCTTCTGTTCTCAATCTGAAGATGTTCAGCCTCACATCTGTATAATGATTCAAAATTACTCTACGGCCAAATTGATGAAGAACGAGCAGAACGGGACTAAATCCAATCTGAATGTGCGAACACACTTTAAAAAGCTGTGCTGTAATTAAAGACATTAAATAGAGCAGATGCTGGTGCCTAATGATGAATCTGGTCAATCTGAACAGCCATTTGAACCCTTTGAGTTATTTTTTTTACTTTTAGAAAATAAAATGACAGCATTTACACTGATTTAACTCTCTTTATGTTTTGGATCGAAAGATGGAAGGTTGGCAATTGATCTTTGGAGAAACGTTGTTTCATTTCACTATGTACTGCATCAGCTTATATGGTTGACTTGACTTGACTTTGTTGATGTCATGTTGATGGAAGTAGTTGAAGATATCTAAACGCTTAGAACTTCATCAATCTGTTTTGAATTAGGTAGGAATGACAACCCAATTTCAAATATAATGTGTAGATTTTAAAAAGGTTACAAGGTTTGATATTTTGATATGTTTTAAACAAACATTACAAGAGTTATAATAAGGCAGTTCAAATTAAAATGTGAGAAAATGTGCAATCGTCTTTCAGTTTCATTTTACAGACCCCGAATCTATGCTATCTAGTGGTGAAAAGAAGAAATAATCCTTGGAAGTACAAGACCTGTATATAGCTTGTGTTTTTCAAAGTTCATGCACATAAAAGCACAATGGAACAAATGTTTTTAGGGAGATTTATTACAAAACATAAAAACTGCTGTCAATTTTTGCTGTTGAAATGTAATTCTCTAACAGAATGTGTGTTTTTGTACAATATATCAGTATTGGCGTGGAATTGTTGTGAAAAGAAAACAATATTTGTAAAAGAGAAGCAGTGGTTGTACTAGCAAAGATATCAAGCATTGCCACAAAAAAATTATTATAGCAAATTGCAAAGTAGTAAAGAACGTTCAAAAAGCCCCAGACTTCTAAGGGTTAATAAAATATTTTATATTTAAATTAGAAGAACCCATAAAATATTTAGCAACAGCTAGTAGGTTTCTCCTTCACCTTTTTGCGATTATATTATATTGTGTGCTTTATAATGTTTTATTGCCTAGAATCCTAAAAATGGGTAGCTCCCATTTCAAGCCCTAATGTCATTTGAAAGCTGAAATAAAAAAAAAATAAATAAATGCATCAGTTTGTCTTTTAAATAATGTCTAAAAACTCACTCTTTTCATGCTGCTCCCAAATACATAGACTGCAGGTCAATGACGTATCTCAATGATGAAACCAGGGATGAGAAACATTTTCAACAAAATATCAAGTGAGGTTTGAATAAGGAATCTCATTCACGGCCAGCATTAGGTGCGTTTGAGCTCCTATGGCGCTGTGCAGACCGATCGGCGAGATTAGCCGAAAGAAGTCGGGGAGGAGCTGAAAACGGAGCCGTCAAGTCGGACACGTTGGGAATCTCGTTGCTTCGTGAAACATGGCACGTCACGTGGCGTTTGCCCACTTTGTCGCAGATGAACTGGAAGTTATAGAAATACCTTTTCTGTTGGAAGAAATGCAGCAGAATGAACATTTATGTGCGTGTGTAAATCATTTATTTTTAAAATAACTGAACAAATACTGTTTTACAAAATCAAACTAATCAAATCATGTTTTGTTTAGTGATGTCATGTTAGGCTTCTGTAAACAATAAATAGTTAGCTGTAATTGCTGTTGGAGAGTGTAGTTTTGTTATGAATGGAGTTCTGGACAAACGTGTACCAACATGACTTTATTCCGTCATCGTCAACTTACATGTTGAGACTTGCCATAATGAAAACACACACCCAAATCAATACTGTATTCAACCACTAGAATGCTGTATAACAGGAACTACAAACCATATATAGGCAATAACTTATACTTATAACTTTACTAGTTATCTACAGAGAGTTATCTACTTGTTTTGTGTTTATAGCACAAATACAAATGAGTTTTTATATTGCATGTTCAACAGTCGCGTAAACCTTAATTGTTGGAATCTATCCCAGTTCTACAAAAAACACTGAATGACAATACTTTTGAATTACAATAAATGTTTATATAATAAGTACAATAATAATAAGTACATGTTTTTATTGTATAGATTAGTTCCAAAAGTACTAAACTTTGTGGAGGAGGTTGTCCCCCTATACAGTCCCTCAGAGTTTCGCAGCCATTTCAGGCTTTCCAAAGAACAAGTGGAGGTGCTAACTACATAAAGTCAACATAATTTAACTACAATTTGGTATATTCTCCTGAAACCTTATGTTTTACCTTTACAGGATACCCTTGGACTACCCTTGGACCTGTTTATATGAATTTACAGCAAAGCAAACTGCCAGTCACACAGAGTGTTCTTTTCTGCCTTTGGACATTGGCCAATCAGGAGTCATACCGTGGGGTAGCAGACAGATTCAACATCTCAAAATCTACTCTTGATAAACATCTCCATGAGTTTTGTTGTTATGTTAATACATACATGGTCCATCACATCTCCTGGCCCAGAGCCCAAAGGCTGGAAATGTCAAAGTTGAAATTTGACTTAGCAGGTTTCCACAACACAGTATGTGCGGTGGATGGGTGTCACATTCCTATAAGGAGACCCCACTGTGATAATCCCCTTGCCTACCTGAATAGGAAGCAATTCTATTCTGTAATTTTAACTGGATTTTGTGACAGTGAGCGGCGCTTCTGTCAGAAAATCAAAAGAGAAATAAAAATTAATGCAACAACACTTAACAGATTTCAATTTGTCTGATTTAAGTGGTTGTCTGTTACTCAAATATGCAGCTGAATACTATAGGTGGTCTGTATGAAAAAAGGACAATAATAAACTTATGCACAAATCCAATAAAAATAATTTAAGGGAAAAAATGTACTGCAGTCAAAAGATCGTAAACTATTTACAAAATAGCATGCAAATTGATTTGTTATGCAATTGAATGGATTGAAGCACGAAACACGCGTGATCGTCGTCATGTGGTAAATGTGGCCAATCATGAGAAGCTGTGACGTCATCATATCCTGGCGCAGTCGCTCCTAAAATGCTGCTCTGGCTGAGCAAGCCGGCTGTTATCGAAATGCTCTCGCGTTTCTTTGATGCCACACGTGAACGTCACGTGGCGTCAGCGCCGGTTCAGGTCGGACAGAATTTCTAACCAGCATGCACTACTTCAAGTCAGCCACCGATTGGTCTGCGCAGCGCCGCATGAAGTCGAACGCACCTAATATCTCCAGCAGTAGAAAATGTTAGATGTGTTGCCTGCCCGATCTCCGTGGAACAATGTCGGCATACAACTTTAAATTTATCCACTCGTCTATCCCCGTTATGTCTTTTAACAGAGAAGCCAAAAGGTGCGTTCGAGCCCATGCTGCGCTGCGCAGACCGATCGTCGAGATTAGCCGAAAGTAGCCGGGGAGGAGCTGAAAACGGAGCCGTCAAGTCGGACACGTTTGAGATCTCGTTGCTTCCTGAAACATGCCGTTTGCCTACTTTGTCGCAGATGAACTGGATTACATTTAATGTACCACATTAAAACCACATTACATTAAATTACTGACATTTTAGTTATTCCATAAAAAAATATTACTCAAATATGCAGCTGAATACTATAGTTGGTCTGTATGAAAAAAGGACAATAATAAACTTATGCACAAATCCAATAAAAATAATTTAAGGGAAAAAAATGTACTGCAGTCAAAAGATCGTAAACTATTTACGAAATGGTATGCAAATTGATTTTTTTTATGCAATTGTATGGCTTGAAGCACGAAACACACGTGATCATCGTCATGTGGTGAATGTGGCCAATCATGAGAAGCTGTGACGTCATCATATCCTGGCGCAGTCGCTCCTAAAACGCTGCTCTGGCTGAGCAAGCCGGCTGTTATCGAAACGCTCTCGCGTTACTTTGATGCCACACGTGAACGTCACGTGGCGTCAGCGCCGGTTCAAGTCGGACAGAATTTCTAACCGGCATGCACTACTTCAAGTCAGCCGCCGATCGGTCTGCGCAGCGCCGCATGAAGTCGAACGCACCTATTATTAGTTATCCTGTTTTATCATTTTTACCATGGCAGTGTGTTTATTTTTTTGTCACTGAAAATGCAGATTTTGGGGGAAACAATATGTCATTGGTTTATTGCAACTTAGGTGGTAACATTATCTTGCAACCTTAAGGCAGCCAATAGTGTCATTACTTAGTGAGGAGTGCAGACATGAGTCGCTTCATTAGGGATCTGAATAGGAAGTGGGAGGTTACAGCTAGCCCTATCTCAACATGTTGTTGGAAGCTGTCGATTCCACCCTCAGCTATTTTCTATTATTAGAAGTAAATAATCTCTGTTATATTCATGTTTACACCCAAAAAAAGCACAATACCTACACTTAGCAGATATAAGCTAGCAGAAAACTAGCAGACCAGACTTAATGTTAGGTACCAACTCCTGTCCCTTTTTAATTTTTGTAGCTTTCTCTTCTGTTCCAGTCCCTTCTTGTCTGCTCCTTCCTTTTTGTTTCTTTTATTCTGGCCACTTCTCCTATGTGTGTCTTGCTTTCTTTGTCTGCTAATTAGCCTTCATGTTATCCACCTGCTCCTCTTGTCTTGTTCCTCATTCCCTCGTTAGCCCGCTCCCTTTATAGCTCTTGTTCATTCTCCCCTGTGCAGATTCATTGTTTAACTTGTTTGTGGATGGGCGTTGCTGGTCTTTGTTCCTGAAGATCTGGTTATTTATGAGTTTGCTGAAGATCCTGAGCTTGTGCCCAGCTCTATTCTTTATGTTCCCTTTTACACTGAACAAATATATAAACGCAACACTTTTGTGATTGCTCTCATTTTTTACGATATGAACTCAAAGATCTCAAACATTTTCCACATATAAAAAATAACCATTTCTCTGAAATGTTGTTCACAAATCTGTCTAAATCTGTGATAGTGAGCACTTCTTTGCCTAGGTGATCCATCCCACCTCACAGGTGTGCCATATGAAGATGCTGATTAGACAGCATGATTATTGCACAGGTGTGCCTTAGACTGGCCACAAGAAAAGGCCACTGTGAAATCTTCACTTGTATCACACAGCACAATGCCACAAATCCTGTCCCACTCCTGTAGAATTGACTCCTGGTCCCATCCCACTAAAAATTACTCCCACTCCCATCCGACTCCTGCCAGTTTACAAATACCTGTAGTCTCTTGGAATGGATTTAAATAAATTGAATTTAATAAAAACAAGACATTGGTCACACCATGTCCATCTTAGTTGAATGAACCGAACGCCAAGAAAATAGTGTTTGTATCATTTTTTTAGCCATTTTTCTTTTCAGAGGAAATAAAACATTGAAAATCTGGCAAATATTTGTTATTTTGATGTTAGAACTGCTCAGAACAGTGTGTAATAACAAAAAAAGTATAAAGAAAAACTTGATAACATTCAAATCCTTTTTTTAAACAACTATAAATGTACAGCAATGAGATTTTTGAGATTACAGAAACTTATTGTGCATCAACTTAAAACGTTTTGTCTGAATACAGCTTTCAGTATCGATTTTACAGGTTGTTGTTTTTTTTTATAAAAAAGGCCCAGGTGTGTTTTTTTTTTAGCTTTGGAATATTGTAGAGTAGTTCCTGTCCTGCTGAATACCTAAGCAAAAGATAAAAATAAATAAATGAAACCACATGTTGATGGAATCAAGAGCAGTTTTAAAGCAATAGGATGTAATGTCAAAACACTATACAGTGGTACCCCGAGATACAAATGCTTCGAGATACTATACGTCTTGAGGGAAACTTTTTGCTTCGAGATCAGAAGAAAAATTATGAACATTTACAAGCTGTTTTGCTGTATTTTCTGCTTAATGTTATCACCACACTGCACTTCCGGGTTCTTGCACTCCTATCTCCCAGTACAAAAAGGGTCTGATGCGATTTTTATTTCTGTCCCATTCCAATCATGAGATTAATAACAAAAGTTTATCCCATCCCACAGGAATCACGAGACCCGCGGGAAATTGCGAAAAATGTCATCCTCTATCTGTTAGTAAAGCCGTCGTCACACTTTGGAAAACAATGTGGATTTTCAAAGTTTGTTTGAGGCCGCCTACAAAACAATGTCATATAGTTTTCTTTTCCTTTCGGCTGTTCCTAGTTTAGGGGTCGCCACAGCGAATCATCCCTTTCCAGACAGCGTCATATAAAAAAAAAAATAATTCACTATGTAACCTGTCTATATTACATTGTGGTGTTCTCTAATTATATCAATACTGACGTCCTAACATTTTACATTTGTTTCATATTCAACACGAAACTGACCTCGCGAATGTGGTGTCTGTAGATAACATCACGAGATGCAAGATCGCAAGTTCCTCCGAGCTGAAATTTCCATCGGAGCAGAACATGGAATCCCACCACATAGACAGGAGTCTCCATTTGCGTATTCCTGCATGAGATCCCATTCAAGTCAATTGAATTTATTTTATAGCGTGACCGTAATTTGATAATAGGCTTTACACTGATGGCCAGCTCCTCACCTAGTCTTGGGATTTTCATTGTGGATGGTTTTCCAGTACCCCAGAACAAAAACAAAACAAAGACAGCATGTCCAGACAGATAAGGGGAATTCACTTCTGTGAAGTTAGTTTAACTGAGGTGTATAGAGACAATAAGGCAGACACCAAAAATATTAAAGGGGTCATGACATTGTTTTATTTTTGATAATTTGGTGTTAAAATCACATCACATCTAGCCCAGGCTTATTCCGGAATTGGGCTGAGATTTTCATGCAGAAAACCTTGCAATTACTCCCCAGTTACACACCTATTGGTTACTGATTTGCATATTCATGAAGTTTATGTACAAAGTACCCTTTTGACTATTAACGTAGACGTGAGGGAAAAATTTGTGATTAATTGCGAGCAACTTCAATACCGAGAGATAAATTATTTATAAAAGCAACATTGATAGATGTTGTAATGGTGTTTGGAGGAAACGTTATACAACCTTACCTCTATGAGCCAGAATCTGATCCCAAATCAGATGCAAACGTACCTTCATTACCTGGGCAAGAAAAGCTTTAGTCCCGAACATTTTCTTATTAGCCGCGGATAATTTAACTCTAGAAGAATTAATAAATACACCAGAACTATAAAGAATAGGGTGCTGTAGTGAAGAAATGACTTCATTACTCCAAGACCAATCAGAGGGAAGGATTGCATGGAGCGTCGGTTTTTATTGGCTGGTTGGATCTGAAGCTGCTGTGCTGTCTGGATTGATAGTGTGTGAGCGAGAGAAACAGTACATATTATACAGTTTTCATTTAAATAAAGCGTTGATAGAGGCTCATGTTTCAATCAATTTGGACAATGGCTTATTATTTTAGTCTATTTTATGGCTGATTTAATACATAGATCAAAACACACCTGTTAACCTAAGAGATGTCAACAAAAAGCTAATAAACAGTAAAAAGCCCATATCATCATTTTGAAAAGTTAATTGTTTGTTTTTTAAAGTCTTCAATTTAATTATCTTTATATACACTTAACACATTTTTTTCAGTAATGAATCTCTTTATGAATAGTTCATATAAAAGAAAAAAGCATACATCGTTCCTCGTTCATGACGGATGATGGACTCAATTGCAGTTTTTATATACAGATGTACTTTTCCCTCATAATTTTAAGTGGAATAAATAGCAAATTTGTTGTTAACATACATCACATTGTTTGTCAACCACTACGCCCACTAACAACGCTCTTCTCGACGACGAGGTGCGATGTTGTCTCTTTCGGTCTGTACAGGACTTAAGAACCCTTTAAAGATTTTTGTTGTCTCGTTGTCAGTTTGTCTCTTTCAGTTTTTTTTTATTGATTTCCCTAGAAGCACAATACTGTCGAAGACAATGGCTACACTTGAGTATTTGCATTCACATACACATTTTTTATGAGTTTAGAAGTGGAGGGTAACTAAAAGTTAACTCTCCCTGAATAAGATCCTAAAAGTGCTCAGGAAACAATTGGCTCTCTCTTTATCCTGCCAAAGATAATGAGATGTGAAACTAGAAAGAGCACAGGGGTGGTGAACAGAAAAGAGACCTAAACTTTGATGATGGAGAGAAAGAGTTGCATACCGGGTGGGGAAAAAAAGAAGAAAAAAGGACGGCGGCTAAAGCTGTGACTCTGGAGAGGAGAGAGAAGATGAAAGGAGAGATGGCCGCTGGTTAGATGATGCAATTTAACAACAGTCATGTGGCATTTCCTACCGCCTGCCTAAAAATCTTAGCGGGTAAACAGATCCAATCAGAGCATCCGAAAATCAATTACTGGAGCAGGATTGCTCGTGCTTGAGAAGGCAAGAGGTCAAGAGGTCACGGAAGAGCCTTTTAACAGCCATATGCGGCCACTGCTGGCCTTTACAACAAAGGATGCTTTCGGTGAAGTGCGAATGCTGGATCTGAAGCGCTGTATTTACATGAAAGGGTGATTTTTTTTTTCTGAAATGGAAATTCAATTAGTAGCACTGTATGTAAATATATCTGAGGTGCAAGAAAAAGACATTTTAAATACAACTTTAAAACAAATTCAAGTGAAAAACAATGCTTATCGTGAGTTACTGCACGAGTTCTTCGAGTATAAATATAGAGATTTGGGATTTGCCTAAATGATGCCAATTAAACCATAACTCACAAAAGACATGTGATCCTAAAAGGGTTAAAAAACAAAACAATTGCATGCTGTGGTTCCTCTGTATTCTCTCTATCATATCTCAAGGGTCTTTGTTTCTATGTGTCATGTGCACAACAGGCAAAACAATGTCACAATCTTCCTGAAACTAGTCCCAGATATAACATTTTCTTTTCTTGAATATATTCCATATCTGACAGATATGGTCCAGGATCTGCCCCAAGAGCTTCTGAATGCCTTTAGTAATGCTTCTTGTGCAAGTTCAATGTTGATTATAAAACTATTCCTGCCATTGCTGCATTTTTTTCATTGCAAGCACCACCCAACGTCTGTAATGTAAATGTAAAGCATTTTGCATTTTGTACATATAATAAACATAAAAAAAAATATCAAATATCCATCTTGGACAAGGTGATGTAAAGAATTTTTTTTATTCTTTAATTGTGATTGTGACTATAATTGTGCTTTTACAACTATATATATATATAACTTCAAGTTCAAGTTCGTTCATTCCTGCAGAGATTGCCAAATCGGGAAACAAATTACTTCTCCAATTGTTCCGAATTTACGGCCTCTATAATGGCTGTATGAAACTGTATTTTTAGTGCCTCCTTTTTATGAAATGGCAATTTCTGCAGGGAAGGCATCAGACTCTTGAAGAAGAGTTCATCTTCAGAGAGTGGAGGTGGATCTGGAGGAACTGGGAGGGTCTGGAGAGCCTCTAAGAGCTGACGCTCCACCTCTGAAGGATCCTCTCTGGTTTTTTGTGGAGGCCTTCTTCGTTTCATTTGGTCTGGAAAAAATAGCATAGTTTATCGTATAAAGTAATTGATCAATCAATACTGAAAATGTGTACATTAGCGAGCAGTGTGCCATTGCACAAAATAAAAATATATATCACAAAGTTATAACTGTGGTTTAACATGTAATGTAAAAGTATTCACAGTGTACCGCAGTTGTTTTATGTAATTAACTATATGGTTGGCAGAAATATTATTGTTATATATTAAATCTAACATTTAAAAAAGTTCTTACTAAAAATAACAAAAAACGATGTACAATAAATGTCCCTCAGACACTTCCACTTTTTCCCGCACTGCTCCTCTGAAGAAAAAAATATGAATTCATCAGGCAAGAAAGTAGCTTATCTTGTGAAATGTCTAAATGAAGATTTCATAAATTTCCTTAACATTTCATAACAATAGTTTATTGCAACTTACCACACTGGCCTGCTTCTAAACTCACATTTTCCAATCAAGATCCATCCTATTCCTGTCCCTATAGAAAAAAGAAGATGTGTCATAGTTCAGGGCATGCACATACGGACACAATCACCTTGTCCTCCATTTTGGCTGAATTGAATCTCGCTCTGCGTTGGTGCTTTAAATAAGTCACAACTAAAGCAAGCTCCTGATTGGTCAACGCGTCGTGGAAAATCCGCCTCATTCGCGCGGATCACAACACGCGTATCGCACATTCACATGTGCCTATCACAGCAGCCTTGCCGCTGAAGCCTCAGACGCACGCAAACTCGTCTTTGCATTGACTTAACATGTAAACCACCCACGCTTACCGCGCAAACCGTGTTCGATGTGAACGTAGCTTGACATTCTAACAAAGTCTACTGATGTTGTAAATGTTGAATCAATTATAGTTTTTTTTTTTTTATTCAATTTCACAGGAAGATGGGGTGTTGGAACCCAATGACACTTATGTCTCCCAAAGAAGCCTTTTCAATTTTATGTGAAGTTGACATAATATGTCAAAAAGGGGGAATGGTAACCAAGAAACAGAATCTGCACACACACTATGGTATATGTGATGATGCGTACCCTGTGATATCACGCAAATATTCTCACTGCACCTGAATGTGTGGATATCCAAGTTGAGTGAACCAGTGCTATACTGGGATGACCCACCAGCTGCAAGTCTAGTAAAAAATAGTTTCAGAACCTTGCCTGTTTTTTATATTACACAACTTTTAGTGAAGGCAGCCTGTAATTTTATTTACTTTTTTAGTTTTGTGACAGTTCGCTTCTTGAAGAACAGTAGAAAATGATGCTTGTTTCTCATTCAGTCATGTACAATCTTTTGTCTGTCATTCCTGACAGAAACAGCAATCACCACACAGCAGTGAATGACTCATACGTAGATAATTCCGTCAGAATACAACAGAAACTAGCATTGCACTGACCTTCACGTGAAGATGACCTTAGAAAAGGCTCACCTTCACCAAACCTAAAACACCTATAACAATCCTCTCTCAACAAATGGGAAGTGTCCCATTCATACTCATCTCCTTTCACTCCTTCAACACAGCTTGGTGCCTCATGATCTCCTAGAAAGCATAGTCAACTCGATTTACTTCCAACAATTTCCAGTGCACTTTAAGGGTTTACTTTGCCCAGTGTCTGGCCTCCATGCTCTTCTGGACTGAAAGATACCCATTTCATAGTGATCCAATTTCCAACTTTGGTAGATATGTCCCTTCTAAGAAATATACTATCTTTCTCAAATATTGTGACATTAAAATCTTTATCTTGGCACAGTGGGTAGCACTGCGCCCTTTCAGTCAGAAGGTTGCTGGTTTGAGGCCAGCCGGTGGCCTTCCTGAGGAGTTTGTTCCCTTGTGCTTGTGAGGGTTTCCTCCAGGTTCTCCAGTTTCCCCCACAAAACGAAAATCATGGTTCTTAAATTCTCTAAATTTCATTCAGGACTGAGTGTGTGTTGCCCTGCCATAGAATGGTGACCTGTCCATGGTGTACCCCCACTGTCCATGGTGTACCTCCACTTTTCACCCAAAGTGCACTGGAGGAAAGAAACATACACCTTCACTCCAGCACTCCTCCACCAGCTCTGCATAGTTCTTCCTCGTTTTTGCTCCATCCTCTCCTCCTTTTTCTCCTCTGGAAAGCATTGCCAACTCGACAATGACCTGCTCAGATATTTGAGAACAGAACCATGTCTGGTCTAAGGCTGGCCTCTGCTAAGTGGGAATTAGAGTTGCTTCCCCAGGTTCATCCCTAACTGTCTAAAATGTGCTGTTCCCAACAAGCCTATCTGGGCTTGGGATCGAATAGATGGGTCCTCTCCTGCTCTTAGAAATGGGATCAACTGTCTAGCTGATTGTAGGAGTTTGCTCTTATTAATTGTGGTTGCAATGGACTTTTCGATCATGTAGTACTTCCCCTCGGATGACATGATGTGTCCAGTGCCTAACACCGTGGCAGTGTTTCTATAGGCCCACACCAGTAGACTGCATTTAATATATTGCAGTGGTGCCTATATGTGCTCATATTTTATTACTGTTGTAACTCATTAATCTTTTAACCTATTGATTCTAAGAGAGTCTAATCACAGCTCAGACGAAGCAGGAGTACAAGCTCACCAGTGCAAACTCAGATCACCAATGATGCCTGTTATTGAGGGGTGGGAGGAATCAGAGTACCTGAAGAAAACCCACACAAACTTGACGAATGTTGTTTAGGAAGGACACTTTAGGATCTGCATTTCTGGAATGAAGCAGTGCTATGTGCACTATTTGCCTCGTCATGACTGAAACCAATCATTTCTCTTTCAGCCCAACAGGGAAGAAGCAGCACGGAAACAGACACACATGGCTTCTGAAAGCAGACAGTGAGAGACAGAAACAACAGATAATGAAGGGAACACATTATCAGCGTGTGTAAAAGAAATCAAACCCATTCCTCCTCACCTGATGTAAGTGAGCGCAGGATGTGTGTCTGAGCTCAGCGGGAAGTGCAGGGGACAAACGAGCCTTTATTTTCTCCTGACAGCGGGGAAGGTTACCATCTCACTGTGCTTCTTTCAACACCATGCGTCAGTTGAGAATGTTTTATAATTGCTACCATATTACAGGAAGAAAAATCAGTTTTATGACGTAACCAAATCTGATGAACAATCCAATCGACTTCAAAATTTGTTCTAGAATGATCTCCAACAGACGCCTGTGACCCATTAATACAATTACAAGAGTGTTGAAGATGATTGACTGAACAAGGCAGTATTTTTAAGACGTTGATATTTAAAGAAATGTCACCCTATGAACTCCTTAACTTTGATTCAAATCTTGAAGAGGAGCGTAGGCACATTCTCTCTGAATCGCACACATGGAATGATGCTTGATGCTTTCTTTTAAACGAGGCCCCAATGGAGCATGACAACTGTGTATGACAACTAAAGGTGGAAACTCTTCTGGCAATTGGTCTACACTCCAACAGTATGAACTTTTACTTTTTTCAAAGCATTAGTTGAACTTTTCTCCTGTGTTGAGCGTCTCTTAAGCTCCAGTGAACATGGTTTTGTCCTTGTTGCTGGTTCTCCTCTTTTTCTGGTTTGCTTTTCCTGTAAAAACATCAGATTTTTGTTTATTCCCAGCATAAAGGTCTATACATACCGAACAGAGATTCATACGAATCTTCGGATGGCTTCTCAACTGGGTGGTCTTCGCAGTAAAGATATCAAAGAACACTTATGGATTTGCTGTTGGTGGCTGATCACAGGGAGCTGTTTGACAAAAATGTAAAGAAAAGAGGATTTGTGGTGCATTATTTCTTTCCTGTCTCCTAAACTAAGAAATGTAGGATGAGCCTACAACTCCTACAACTTCATGCTACCACCTGTAAAAAAAACCTCACTTCCTGTTTGCTCTTGGTCTTTGTTGCCTGTACCATGTGGTTTGGGTTATAGTCCATCCATCTATTTATTCCCTTTCTGGGTCACAGGGGAAACCTGAGTACTTGGAGGAAACCCACACAAGAACATGCAAACTTCTTCCAGTAGGGTCACTGGCAAGCCTCAAACCGCCAACCTTCTAACTGAAAGGCAACAGTGCTGTCCACTGTGCCACCCTGGGTTATCGTCATGAAACTCAATTACCAGACTTCTAACACCTGCACTTCATATAAACTGATTTATGATGCACACCTGCTTCCCAGACCCGCCTGTGTTTATCCTCTATACCTGGATTATTCACCTATTTCACATGGCTGCCATTTTAAGAATGAAGGGAAGAAACCCACACATCAACTAAATACACAAACGTGAATCACACTTCAAATAAGACAAAACTATAATGCTGAAAGACAAATAAAAAAATACATAAGTACTTGAATGAAGGTCCCCTGGAACTTTAGTCTGGTTCACATCACTTTTGATCTGACGAGTTATGAGTGCAGTCTGGGACAGGCATGAGATTTTATTTAATCAATTTGATTAACGTTACTTATTTTTTTTTAATTCTTTTTGATCTTTTGTCACTGCTCTGCATTATGTGGTCTTTTATGTAGTCCTCCGAAACCTTTTGTTCTTTTGTCATTCATTTTGTCGTGCTACATGTGATGTTGCACATGTGACACTGAACGAATCTCTCTCCAACAACATTTGTTTCTCCGGACTTACATGAGATTTGTCAAAAAAACGAGTCATTTAAGAACGATGTATCACTGATAGACTTCTGCTTTGATAGAGCACACAGCTGCTGTATTTTTTTTTACGTCTCAGAGAACCTCATCAGCTACTTGTTGAAGAGTCATTGTTGACTTCTGTTCCACTTCGCGTGTGATTCTCACCCATGATTTGACTATTTGTACAAAATTCCTCTTTGAATTATTCAGATTCACTTATTAATTTCCTTTACCCACTTTAGCCTCTTCAGGTTTCTCCTCGTGCATCTCCAGTGCACTTCTGGCAAAAATCATTAGACAGGTTGCTAGTCCATCACAGGGCAACACACACACGTTCGCTTATAGGGGCAATTTATAGAATTCAAAGAACATGACGAACTGTGATAACATGGAAACTACCAGCCTTATTGGGGTCAACTGCTTATTTTTATCACTATATTTTATGACCGCTCCATTATAATTCTGCTTTGAGGGTGCAAGGGATTGCTCTACAGCCTAATGTTAAAAGATGAAGATGTCATCTACATCAACATGTAGATCAACGTGTCATTTTGTCATGTAGCTAATGTCGTTAAATGAACATTTCTTAAGACCTCATTTAAACCTATAATTTAACAAAAAGCATATCTACACTCCAAGCCTTTCCTGATGGTATTACAGCTGTCCATTCATGGCCATTCTTCAGGTGTCTACTAGATTCCTGTTGACAGGTCATTAGAGGACATCACTCTGGTAATGGATTATTTACGAAAGACTGACCTTCTCCAACTCTACGCTTCCCCTCCTCACACCAGAAGCAAGAAATTATTTTCTAAATCGGTTTGCTATTAATTATACATCATTATATGCTCTGCTTGATTTGCTAGGGCTTGTCTATGCTGGATTGAGGATCAGATCTCATCATCTTTGACTTTAGGTGTCATCAGGACTAATGTAGTAAAGCAAATGCAATAACTGTAATTGGGAGTTCTCAGGGGATCATATGAAATGCTTTCACCACTGAAGGGCATCAGAAGAACGTAGCTGTGAATTAAATGTCAAAAGTGTAAAATATTTTATCAGGATTGTTAAACTCATTAGTGATTGCAGATAATGAATAGTTTAGAAATCCAATTCCCGATCCATTCCTGGTCACAGTCTTTGATTTGAGGCTTCTCTGTGAACGGGCGTGTAAGAAATGACTTAGCATTTTCTGTGAGTCTATTTCAGTTGAAGCCAAGATGAAATGACAATTTTTTAAATAATAAAGGCTATACCTATTTAATTGGACTTCAACGAAAGGTACAAAGAAAATTTGTTACATTGACCTTGCCAACACTTTGAAAAATACATTCTGTATTTGTATCATTATTATCTATTTCCTGTTCTCTCCAAGTGTCTCACATGCTGCTCACGTCCCCCCACACCCCACATACAGATGCACTAGGATTTTTTTTTTTCTTCAAAAATCACTTTTACAAAATAAAATTTAAATTTCTATTGTTTCTCATTGAATTAAAGTTAAATAGAGCAAATAAAAACATACACTTTTTCAAAATTAAGATATTTGAAATGTTTTGTCCAAAGAGGGTTTCATTTTGATAAAATAAAGTTGAACTTAAATAAGCTTCACTTGTGCTGCAGGACAAGAAGTCGGTAGTTGAAAAGAATGCTGTAATTCCTTTGAGGACTTCATCGTTGTGTGATTTATAAAGACATCATTTCATTAAGCCAACTGGTACCTCTTGTCTAGTTTGCTGTGTTAAATGCTGGTACAAATTTGGTGTGTTTTTCCGTGTGATTTACTGTTACCAACATAGTGGCATTTTTTGCATTTATTTAAATTTAAAGACTAAAGGCATTTTAAACTCATATAATATGCAGATATCAGAAGGTATGCAGCATGTACACAAATCTCACAGTTCAGGACTTACCTCAGTAGATAGAATTCACTTCATTTTGCTAAATCAAACAGTAATAAACATCTACAATGGACGCTTTAAATAAACAATATCAAATGAAAACTTAGGAAGTACTGCAGAACAACATTCCATATGTACTAGTGCAAGAGAATTTATTTTGTGTCTCTCTGAATGAGTTGGGTATGACTGGTAAATCGTGCACCATGGGTCTCTCTTGCACTGTTTGTGTGAATCACTCAAGCCGCTCGCTTGTGCGTGACTGAAGTGCAGAAGTGCATTGTGTTTCATGTGTTTCCATTTGCATAATTACGTCTGATAACACTATGAGACGTAGGAGACGGTGACATTGTTTACCATTCTTTCCCACCTTTGTCATATTCGACAGCAAAGCTGAAATGTCCCCAAAGCACTGATTTAGAAGCTAATGGTGCCTCCTCATATTGATGACTCTCCTCTGCTGGCTACGCTTATGGCGCGGTCACTCTAGCAAAACAATTCTATTGACTTGAATGGGATCACATGTAGTGATGCAAAAGCTCTCTCCCACCAGGTTCGATTACGGATTCCACTCCACTAGAAAGTTCAGCTGGGAGGAACTTTAACTGCGATATTGGGTCACGTGATGCATCTTGAGCCGCCACAACATTGAGGTCAGGACAGTGTGCTTTTTTGATTACTCAATATGAAGCAAATGTACATTTTTATGACGTCAGTCGTGGTTTAAAGTTGATTATGCCGCAATCTGTGATAATTGCATTATTTTACAATTAGAGTTGTTCCGATTCCGACACCAGTATCGAAAATACTGCCGATACCACAAAAAAATCTGGCATCGGTATCGGCGAGTATTTGAGTCCACTAACTGATCCGATACCATTTTCATAAACATAATCTAGTTATGCCCGCTGGCTTTCTTATCACTGCAAACCGGAAATCAATTCTTCTTCGCTGGTCAGAATGTAAACACAGGAAGTTGTGTCGTGTTGCCACAAGCAACCACGGAGAAGGACAAGCCGCGCCAGACGCAACAAACATTGGAAGCTTCATTCAAACAAAGAGAAAATTTTACACAAGACAAGCCAATGAGCAATAAAGATAACCGACAGGATTATCGAGTTTATTGTACTGGATGACCAGCCACTGTCAGTGGTCGAAAATGTGGGTTTTCGCTGCTTAATTGAACATTTGGAGCCCCGGTACAGTTTGGCTGGTCGCAAATATATCTCTGAAACAGTGCTCCCTGAGCTATATGAGACAATGCGTGAACACATTTCACGTAAACTAAAGGACGTGCGAACTATCAGCTTCACTACTGACATCTGGAGCTGCGACTCGAGCCCGCTGTCTTTACTGAGTTTAACAGCATAAACACACTCTTCAAAGTGCAGTGCTGCAGGCTAACGAGTTTCGCGGCTCGCACGCGTCCATAGCTGAATCAATCGAGGGTAAGCTTGTGAAGTGGAATATTTATAAATCCCATGTTCATGTTATTTTGCGCGACAACGCAAGCAACATGAAAAAACCCATGAAAAAACAGATTAGCTTCTCCACCTTTTCTGTAGCGGAAGTGATTCCCTCAGTTACAGTTCTAAAATGACTACTTGCTCGGGAGAGCCAGGAGGACACTGGTATAAAAACAATGAAAAACACCCTTCTTGAGGCCGTCAAGAAACTAATCGAAACCATCGAGAAAGAGCCCTTGTATGCAGTTGCCACTCTCTTTTATCCACGTTTCAAAGATAGGTGTGTCTATAAAAAAATTTTTCATGTACACATTGATTATTGTCATTGCCATATTGAGAAAATCTGAATCACAGCATAAAAAAAAATTAAATTATAAAATGCTTAAAATGTCAATTAATACAGGGCTAGTAGCATCTACAGCTGTATATACAGATACACACCCAGGTATCGGATCGGTACTCGGTATCGGCCAATACCCTCAGACCAAGTATCGGGATCAGTATTGGGAGGGGAAAAATGGTATCGGAACATCTCTATTTACAATGACACTGTTTTGTGGGCGGGCTCATAACGGGAAATAACATGAAATTCACATTGTTCAGGAAAGTAGAGTGAAACACAAGAAGTCCCACCCTCCTCTAACTTTAGCGCTCACTGATTCAATATTTACAAAAACCAGCAGTTCATTGATTGGATATTTACTCACAGAAAATGCATTTCACTTCTGTAAACAAGAAGATCGTTAAAGTGTGTTGAAACAATAATATACACGGTAGTTATTCAAATGAGGAACCGAAAAATCGCAAGTTCAGAAGTGTACCATTTGGCTCGCTATAAAACATAAAATAATAGTGGATATGGTTATTTAGTTAAATGTTCAATTATCAGACACAAAATAGTGGTACATTTTTTTTTTGCTTTTACTCTGTTGATAACCTCTTTGAAGGAGTGAGAGTGAAAATGAAAGGGAGAAAGGTTCAGATAGAAAGATCATATGCTTCTTTTAATGGTGTACAAAGCCGCTAAAAGGGTATTGTTTACATGCCGACCCTCAGTGCCAAAACACAATCATGTGTAATCACTATAGATGCTACACGACTACATCATACTCTTTTAGCTTCTGCCTCTTAAATCTACTTGGATTTTAATGTGTCTTATAAAGTTGCATTATTTGACTTACAAACTAATATTCATATTACCATTTACCGATTGTACTTTTTATTATGTATACTATTTACATCTTGATCTAGGGGCACAAAAGAGATTCAAGCAAATCAACCGAAACACCTGTGACTGATGTACAGCTCTGTTGATGTCAGAACCTTTCAGTTTGCCTCTTTATCTAAGCATTTATGAAGATCAACAGATTGCAGCTTTAGATTAGGTGGTGCTTTAGAAACAGCTGTTATTTGATGTCATTCAGTGACAGTTTCATAAAACATCATGTGGAGGGAAACAACAGAGAAAAGCTAGTGTGGAAAGACACCCGGTGCAGTTCTCGCTGTAATTACTGCAATTGATGAAAGGCAAAAAGCGCTTCCATGTAATTACCAAGCCTTTGGAAGCAACAGACAATGCTTGAACCATACACTGAGAATATGAGCCTTCACTGTCGTAGCTTACATCACTAAAAATGGTTTATTTTATGCTAATCGTTTTGGTTGCTTTAATTACTTATATTTTGAACATCATGCAAGAAGTTTTAATGAACCTTCTAAACTCTTCTTTAGATTGATATACAGTGATTTATAAATCAAGCACTAACTGAATCTCTGTCCTTTGATAGTTCAACAAACAAATATAGCATTACTTCATTAGACTCTACATGGCAAGCAAATGACTTGCTAAACAATAAAAAAAAACAATAATGTGCCTTTTTTCCTCAGTCTAGTTAATTAAAATTATGGTTAAAGTCACCCACTAATTATACAGTTGCCTTTATGCAATTTACACCTTAAATTCTATCACCAAATTAATGTTAATAAACTATGTCTTACAGCATAATTTTCAACGAACATTATCAAGTCTTGGGTGCTCTCAATAAAGAGAAAAATGTCGTAATGCCACTCAAAGAAGATGTATGCTATAATGGGTGTGACCAACTCTAAGAGACTTTCCGAAGACTTCAAAGTGCGCTACTGGTGTTGGGTCTAGGTTAGCTATAGCGGAGTCTAGGATGAGCTCAGGCTAATCTGTGATTGAAGATTATACCAAAGGCATTTAGAAGAGCTTATCTCTTCAGGGGCTTCAGGGTTTTACGTGTGGGAATTTACGGGGGCAGTAATGGCATATGGGTCATTTAATTGGGCCTAAAAAGTTTGACCCTGCCCGAGCACAAGTGAATTTATCCCAAACCGATTTCCCAGTCCCTTTGGGCAAAAATTTTAGCTTCATGTATATGGGAACTATTGATTCTGCCCAAGGGTTGTATGGAATGTATGGCCATCCCTGTAGTGGGAACAGAAGTAACTGCTCCTATTCTGAAGGAATAACCAGAGTAGAGGTCTGGTGAAATCCTAATGGACCTGGAGATGTTCTTTATATGGTTAGTGTTCCAGAATTTGTTACAGAAGGAGGTTTGCAAGATACAAAGAAAGATATGTGGAAAGAAGGGTGAAATCAAGGAAGGTTAGGGATCTTCATTCATTTATTCATTTTCCCACCCGCTTATACCCTTTACATCCTGGACTGGGTGCCAGAAAGTGATGCATCCCTTAAACTGTATTCCAAGAAGTTATGCATGCAACATCACAAAAACAAATGAGCGTAACTTTTTTGGAGCTACTTGCCAAAAAGCCCTCAGCATGATGTCATATGGGATCTTTTAGAAGGTTTTAAATTCACAACTATTCAAAAAAAGATGGCCATCTTGAGTGGAGTTTGCATGTTTCAGGACGGAATCAGTGTGATGAACTGATGATCTATGCGGTATGTAACCCACCCAATGTCAGCTGAACCGATAGAACCCCAAGCATGAACTTAGAGGATAAGACGAATCGAACGGAAGCAAAAACATTCACTCTCTAAAGTTGCTTCAATTGTTCACAAAGACACCATCTGCCCTACATTCCAGGCACATGTTCTCTGCTCGTCTGAATCAAATGATCGGTTTCTGAGAATACAGTTTTCTTTCTTGTCATTCTTGAACTGCACAGATGAACGATGGATGACACTGAGTCTCATACATAATATTGTATGCTCTGCCGCATTCACTCTTCCACATCAGCTCTTTTTTTCATCCATTCTCCACATATGCTTTTAGAAATGCCTGATTCCCACTGTAATCAAAGCTGACAATCACTTCACTGCTGGATCTCAAGTTTTTTTTAGATTTATTTCACATATTTCCAAACATGCTTCTTTACTTTTAGAGTTTTTTTTTTTAATTAAAAACATGAATTCATGATTTTTATTTGAACAGAATACATCTTCTGTTGTCATCCCGGGTATTGTGTACTTTCACTGCAAATGCAACAGTAAAGACCAACGAAAATTTTGGTTGCAAAGTTTCATGCGATGACACACCTCAATCGAAAAACATGGGTGTCAATGGGACATCACACATTGGACCGAACAAGAGGTGCCAGGAAAAAAAGAGTTTTGGAGTGCCATATTGGATCCATTTTTAGCAAGGAGAATCACCAATGGAAACTGGCTCTTTTAAACCGCTCGACATCCATGATTTTATCTAGGTATTCTGTGATTTTTTTTTCCCTCTGTCCTCGTCTTCTTCCTGCTCTTCCACATTTGGTGCGCATCTGTTTTACCGCAAATTGCCATCTTCAGGCAGGGAGCATTATTGTCCTCGATGCAAGGCAACCTGCTGAGTAGCCATCCGAAGATTTCTGCAAATTTTAATTCAGACCGATGTGTAGAGACCTTATTTTTTGAAGGAATTCCCATGTAACTGTAATCCATTGCTTTTTAAAGATGCCCTTTTAAAGCTGGACCCATTTACTCAAGCTATTGTTCTTGGGATGGATTTATTCAAACTCACAGATCCCCTGGAACATTTGTACTCTGTAATCGAGAAGCCCATTTTAATGACTGCATTAAAATTAGTTCACGTCACATTTGAGCCACTTAATCTTTTCATTACTCTTTTCTCTGTTAAATAAGTCCATTTTCTCCCACTTACCATCTATTTTCATTTGCCAACAGCTTTATTTCCAGCTTGGTCAGATGATTTTTGGTCAGATTTTAACCAGCATGCTGGGAAGCCTGTGGATGTCTAATGAACTCGACTTTTGCAACAGGGAAGTGAAATGAATGTTGATAAAATGTGGAAAGTTTTAATTATAATAGTATAATTATATGGTAAGATTAACAATTGTGCTGAGAGTATATAATACCTCATAGTTTATTAACTTAGCTGTGACAGTTAAGGCCCATGTGGTGAACCCAGATTTGGTCGAGTCATGTTCTTTAAAAAAAATTTGGTACTTACAAAAGCAAAAGATGGTTGTCAAGTTGGAATTGGGTTAGATATAAATTACTTGCTGGGAATTGTTTAATTGTTAGTTGTTAAGGGGTCTAAAAGAAACTTGTTGTATTTGCCATTTTTGATAAAGCACAAACTTCTGTGCGCAGAAGTCAGAAAAGATGTGTGATATTGTTTAGATCTACATTTACCAGAGATATCATGAAGCATCAGAAATCCTCAGCTCTATAAGGCAAAGTGTTTGTACTTCACGTGCATTTACTCGGGTGTTTAATTCCTCCTCTGACACTATATTACTCATGTTTGACCCCGAAAGTGGGTCATCTGTGTGCCGTTCCATGAGTCCGCCATGTTGAGCATATGGGTTGCCCAAACAACACAAAACGGGTAAAAAAGTACTGGGGGGTATTCCAGAAAGCACGTTATGTGACATACATGGGTATGTTTAAGGGTAAGTTCGTGGATAACCTCAACTTTCGGTTCCAAAAACGGAGGTAACTTTCTGGGTATGTATGTAACCATAGCAACTGACTCTCTGAAGATAACCTGCTCGGGAGCAGGTTATGTTTCAGTGTAACTTCATTTCAGAAGGTTGGTGAGCATGACGTGCCCTTTTGATGAGGATCCTGTGGACGTAGAAGCACAAATTATACGAGGTTTTTTTTGTCGGGAGAGGGTTACAAGACCACGTATTGATGTGTTTGCATACCCTAATGAATATTTGAAAGAGCGTTATCGTTTTTCAAAAGATTCGTTAGTTTATTTAACACGTCTTTTAAAACCGCATAGCGTGAATGTGACAAACCGCGGTTCTGCGCTTAGCACAGAAAACATTCTGTGCATAGCACTTAGGTTTTTTGCGTCTGGACATTTTTTGTACAGTGTGGGCGATTCAGAGCATGTGGGAAAGGCAACTGCGTGTAGAGCCGTTCGTACAGTATGTCTGGCACTTAAACAGTTCTTACCCGCGTTTGTACAGTTCCCTGGCCATAAACCTCTGCTTGTTATCAAAGACGAATTCCACAGAATGGCAGGTTTGTCCTTTGTAGTAAAATCTATGACGCATATTTAATATTTAGTCATATTATGTATATCTATACATGTATTAATTATTTTCGTAGTGATATAACATATTCAAAAGGCTGTATAAGTCATACTTCATTATTTTGTATTATAATAAAACGGGAGCCAATACCAAATTTGTAATTTAATACACTCACGCATTTACTCTGTCCGTTATTTTTTGCCAAGCCAACTCTCTTGCTTTAGCTGATGCAGCTGTATTGCTTCTTTTTAATATTATTGGCTTAAACTCCTCATAAGCGTGCATTAAAACCTTCAACTCCGCCTCTGTGAAATACGCCGCTCTCTTTTTTTCGCTTTGACTTTCCATGGTGACTCGTGAAATCGGTGATCCATTGAAAATGTCTTTATATATATGCACCGTGTACGCGCATTAACTCTGGGTAACCAGTTGGAGGTTGATTAAACTAACTCTTCTCAGGTGTTTTGGAACCGACATACTCATGGTATGCCTGTTTAGGGTAAATCAACCCAGAGGTAATGATTTATCATATGGTAAGTTAACCAAGCTTTCTGGAATACCCCCCAGGTTTTGATGAATGTGCGTTGATATGTTATGAGGAAAGGTACGTTCACATCGAACGCGGTTCGCGCGGAAAAAAAGCGCTACTCGCGAGTGAATGCACGCGTGTTTACTTTCCGTTTAATCGCCAGAGCCGCTGAATGCACGCATGACATTCAGGTGTTGACTGGAATGCGCGGATCAGTGGGAGGAGCTACAGGTTCAGCGGTGGTTTGGAAAATGGCGGACGGGATTGTTAAGTTAATATCTGCATCACTAAACTTTGAAATGTTCCAAAACATCAAAAACGTGTTCGGGGCTGTGACTAGGAGCTTAGAATCCTACAAAGAGGAACCCTGCTCGGTGTGGTTCACCAACATTTCCACAGGAGCTTCAGTTTGGACCCCAGTCGCGTTCAGCGGGAGCTTCGACTGATCCAACCCCACCTCCCTGACCTGTTGCACGGGCAGCTCCAGCAGGAAACCCGCGCGTCTGTCTCTGGTCAGTATTCATGATAAATTCTGTGTAAATAATGACCAAGAACCTCCTAACCTAACGAACGGACGGGACTTTAATAAAAAGATAAATAACTTTCGTTTTTAACAATTAAAGCAACATGTTAAAAATGCTGTAATCATATAATGTAATTACTGTATTTGTTTAATATTAAAAATTTAGATTTATACAGTACAATATTGTATTTCTAAGTAATCTCAAATGAACTATAGATTAACTTTGTTCTAGTGAAGCGATAAACTGTATTTAACAGTGGTTTACTTTAGTTTTTATTACACTATACTCATTTATTAAAGTAAAACATAACTTATAGTTGTACTTGTGGTGAATATATATTCCACAGCAACATCAGAATTACCAAAAAATGTTAACCTTAAAATACTTCACTGTAGTACAGTTAAAACACTGCTGTTATGTGTAAATGTCAGGGTTTTTTTATTGCTAGAGTTTGAATTCTAATACTTGTTAAACAGTGAATTGAATGTAATACTGATGGTGAAACAAGTAAATCAGAGCAAATGCTAAATACAGGTAAAGGTAGAAAGTTTAAACAGTAATGATGATGTTGAAGACACCAGTGTAGTACAAACACATTTGCTGTCATGGATCTGCAATCAGTTCTGCAACTAAATGTTTGTCTTCTCTCCTTTGAGATTGACGGTGGAGACTCCAACCTGGTCATCATCAGCATCTTCATTGCTGGTATTTCCTGAGATTCCAAGATCGTCTCGGATGCTGGGACTGCAGTCTGAAACTGTTTGGTGGAGCAGTTTATGGCTGGACTCTTCACTGATGAATGGGGGTCCATCACTGAAGGTTGTTTGGTGGAGGAGTTAATGGCTGTGCTCCTCACTGATGAATGGAGGTCCATTGCTGAAGGTTGTGAGGAGAAAAGGAGTCTCTTTGGAGGTCCTGCTCTGCTTGGAAGCACTGAACGAATATGTTAAAGGGTTTCTCTAGAGCCCTGCTGATGGTTTCATTAAAGCCTTGTTACAAAACTCTCGTGATTTCCATGATTCATGAAATGTTCTTGTTTTCAAAGAATAAATGGAGTCAACCTCCAAATAAAACCCATGTCTCGAAGCTTCTTTCTCATTACACAACACCAGTCCAATCACACATAGTAAAGCTTTATTGTAGGTGTATTTACAGTACAATATCATTAAAATAAATGTTCAAATGTTTGGAATAAACATTCCGTTTGTAGCAATGAAATTACATTTTATTTACCTTAAATATATGAAAGCACTTTTTTTGATAGTACAGATAGTACTCCCAAAGTAAACATTTAATTACACTCATAAAAATTGTATTATCTATTTTATTACTTTTTAAAAGATCATATTTTATAAGATCCCAATATTTTCTGGCATAAATAATAACTTGCCTTAAAATGGAGGCTGAAATAAAATAATGAACATGATTAATTCTCTTTAGATTTAAACCTAGTTTTGATAATTATGAATAATATATATATAATTTCTTCCGAGCAAGGTGCTTTTATATATTCTTTTATTATTAAATAAATTTATTAATAAATAAAATTTATTCTTTTAAATTATTATTTATAATAAACTATTATTTATAACTTTAATATCATGAAGATGATCAGAGAGCTCTGGCAGTTCACGTAAAGTTTTAATGACAGTCCATCACTGTTTTAATTCCAGACGGTCTCCGAGCTGCACACGTCACAACTACAGTAAGCTCCTGATTGGTCAGCGCGGCGCGGAAAATCCGCCGAAGTTCAATTTTTTTACTCGAGCGATACGCGCGCGGTTCACCCGTCTACGGCCGGTCCGCCTCCTGCGCGCGGCTCACAAAACGCGTATCACCCGTTCATGCGGCTCAATACGCGCCTATTGCTGCAACCGCGCCGCTCAATTCGCGTTTACCGCGCCTGCTGAAGCCTCAGACGCGCGCAAACGCGTCTTTGCATTGACTTAACATGGAAACCATCCGCGCTTACCGCGCGAACCGCGTTCGATGTGAACGTACCTGAATAAGCAAGCTATGTCAAACAAACCAAATTTCCACATTACCCTGCCATATTGCTCTGAATATTTCTCAGATCCATTGTTCTGGAAATGTTTCACTTTGTCCCTCTTTGCCATCTCTTCTGGTGAAAGTGATCTAGAGAAAGCAAATAACCTGAACTCTGAGAATCATTTTGGAAAGGTCATTTTTACATTTCACACCTCTTAAAACTCACCAGATTCATAAGCATCTTCTCTTGTAGAGGACTTCATAATCACAAGCCGTACAGACAGAGGGTTAAGCGGCTGTAACTTCCTGTCCTAAACTCTTAAGAATATTAGTCTTTGGATGGAGGAGATAAAAAGCAAATTAAAATCAAGAATAAAACTTGTGGAAGCCCGTTTCTGCCACTGAAGATAAAATAAAACAAAATCATTTTATCTCAGAATTCCATGATAAAAACACAGTTCTGATGTTTTGTCATGCAATTCTGCGATGAAAAGACAGAATTCTGAGAAGCCAAAAAGACGTGTTAATCTAGACAGTGCTGTAAGTGTATGGAAGGTTCACTAATAGATAAATCTTGATAGTATTCAAGAAATTACAAAACATCAAGATTAGTTCCTGGACTCGGGAGAGAAGTCACAATTCAGAGATGATAACTCAGATTTCTGAGATTTTCATTGAATAATTAAAAAAAAAAATGTAACATTGAAACACCCAATGTTCCACCAGGTTTAAAGCAGATTTTAATTACAATATACTAGATTTAATATTCTAGAACAGACTCTTGAGGAAGAAAGCCTGGGGATCTGTTTTAAAAGTAATCAAAAGTCCCCACTAGCAATGTATATTAAGAATAATTGTGGTCAGATAAAATTTAAGCTGAATAGTGTTCTCAATGAAACACATGCAGACCATGAAAAAATGTATATTTCTAAAAAATATTGATCTAGTAACTGAACAGTGTTGTTTTTGGCAGCCATCTAAGTTTAGTCATAGCCTTTATTCTTTTGATTAAAATGTGACTAAAACTAAAATCATTTTCGTCATTTAAAAATGGAATAGTTTTAGTCGAGAAAAATCAAATAGTTTTAGTCGATGTAGATGAATTTTTTAATTTTTAAATATTACATTTGTTACATTTGTATATAGTTTTATTTCATAAATAAATTCTCCATTTCTCTGTGTGACATCCTCAACAGGCCTTTCATCAAAAAATACAATCATACATGTATATGATTTACTAGGGATTATGCAAAATAACATTTTGACACATTGGAATTGATGCAATTGATCTTGGAATTGTACAAAAACATTCTGAATTTGGCAGCTGTGGCTTTATTTTTAATCTAACGTGCAATAAACATATGTATTCCAAAAGAGCAATGTAGGAAGAACATGTACTTACATATTTAAAAGCATGAAGAAAATGGCAATTAACATTTTGAAAACAAAATCAAATAATTAATTCCCTGAAAATTGTAAAACACTGTGGCCATAAACTAGGTAAAAAAAAACAGCACCAATATCAAAAGGCACCTGAAGACTCAATACCTTGATATTTTTAAATGCAAGTGAAAACATGTCTTTGTTTACATTGAATAAATAGGTTTAATTTGAGAATTAGTGAGATGAATTCATATCAAGGCACATAACTCCAGACCAAAATCGGCTGCTAACTTTTTTAGCTAACGTCCATTGTAGTCTATGGTCTATTAGCTTGTATTATTACCACAGTTCCTCGGTTGTGTTGGCAGCATATAGCATTCTGTCGTTTCCAACCACCAAGTAGCAACATCTATTAGCAATTTTCAGAAGAAAGCAGGTGTAAATTAATATTCTGTTCAAAAGGACATCAAGCCTTTATCAGTTCTTTTAAAGAAAGCAGTAACTGGCTGATGAATCTTCCTATCTTGTTCAATCATCTAAAAACCAAGTCAAAACACAGTTTTTTTGTGCAACTAAATGAATTGTTTTCAATGTAGAAGAGAGTGGCATCTTATAAAAGCCAGAGTCTAGTACATTTGCCAGTAGTCTGGCAACTCCCATAGTCTTGAACAACATCTGAAAACCCAGGAGACAGTGTTGGAGACTTGATTAAACTGTGAAAAGCAGGTAGCATCAACATTTTTTTTTACATTTCAAGTCTTTGTGGTTTCAGCGGTGGAAAAGTCATGGCATTTCGAAAAGGGATTGTAAATAAATTGGATTCGTTATTAACATTGTGATGGATTACAAATCAAAAATCCAGACTGTTCTCAGAGGTATGCATGAAAAACAGACATTTGTATAAATAAATAGATGAACCAAAATCATCCAGAGCACACTGGGGGCATTCGTGATAGTAATGCTCGTCACATATTCACATTCTAATCCAGGCTGTGGGAATGGAAGGAAAGCCATTTCCATAGAATTGCCCTGGCAGGAAAAACTGCAGAAATGCAAGCTGCTGAAAAGCACTTTTTCATCCCAACGTGGGATTAAAGCTCCAGCTAAACCCAGATCAAATATTGGACTGTTGGGTCTGGTTCAAGGTGAGATGGGAATGAATTGGGGGCTGGGGTGGGCAGTTATAAACATGTGGATATCCCTGCACCAAATTGGTGTAAAATCGATGGAATTGGAAGTCTTTGTGTGCTTCTTCTCATCGCTGAAATGTTTTGCTCCCCTACTTTCTAAAATGGGCCATTTCAATCCAGTTTGCATGTTATATTTTTGAAAAGTATTAATTTTATTATAAAAGGCTCATTCGAAACAGTTCTCAGTTGTTTTACATGGAATATTAATAAGATTTTGTAACATATTGAAAGCAGTATCTGAACATTGGCATTGTTTAATTGTCAAAATAAAGATTTCTTTAATTCACTTACTTACAGGTGCAATTAGAATTGAAGATATGTCTAAATGTCTTTATGCCTAGTCATAATATATTCATCTTTAAATGTATTTATGGAAAGTCAGGTCAGATGTTTAAATGTTAAAAAGGCTTACCATACCTGGATGCCATGGAAACCGTAAGGAGTGATGTCAAAACATCAGAGAAATTGGGAAACTGAAGTGCTCAAATACACTGCGGAAACAAGGTTAAAAATCGAGACAGCAGGTACAGGACAATCAACATAATGAGACAAACCTGGGAACACACATAAGAGGATGTGACAAAATTATATTTTCCAGCTAAAAATCCTGATTCATTACATAGTGAAATGTGTTGAGAATAACAATACAATTCTAACATTTTAGCAGAAACAACCACTATCTCTTTTTACTAAAAGGTCTTGCAGAGCTCTTCCTATTCCCCCAAATCCACTAGATTACTATTAATGGCCAAATAACTCTTGCTGCAAATGTTATTTGATGGTGTAGGTCTTTAAAGCTGGTCTGTGGGAATTGGTCTGTGCATTTGGTCTTCCAAACAATGCTCCTCACAGATGAAACAGAGCTTGAATCTCTGGGTCAGATTTCTGTATCCTCCCCTAAACCCTGATGTTCAACAATCATTGTTTTCAGCTCATCTGAGCATTGTTCTGAGGCTACCAAGCTGCTACCCCTTAGAGAAGATACAAAGAGTAGAGTACAAATTGCCTACTTTAAAGATTTGCTCATGAATGGTATGGTAGCCCAGGGTCCCTGATGTTACCAAACCAATTCTGAGTTCTAACAATTAGTGCTAAAGTTACTGAAATCACAATAACAAGGGTGCCCAAATTGACACATATTTATTTTAAGAGTTTTTGCAAACTTTCCATAAATCATATAAACTTTATTTCACTTTGAAAATCACATTGTGTTAATCTCCTGTATGGTATATATATCTGAAATGTCCTATCTAAACAATATTTATAAAGGAAAATCAAGAAAACTTACAGGGTTGCTCGGACTTGGCACAGAACTGTAAGAGAGCTCAAAGTTGGAGAACACTTCGTGACCTGTCTTACAGTTGGCCTGCAAGCTATTAATATGTCGAGGAGTTTGCTTACATTAATCAAACGATTCAAACGATTCTGATTGATGGCCTTTATATCTCAAAATCCACAATGTAACAATGTCAGTCTGCTATCCGGCTCTTTTCAGTTTAATGAATAATATTTCTCCACTGTAATCAAGAGGTGAGCACAGAAAGGTGAGTGGACGAGTCTGTGGGATATGATTGCAGACTGGTGTTCAGTTATGAATCCTAATGCAGTGTTTGAGCTGCGCTTCTGACATTAAATCTCCATTTTTTTTCTTTTTCAAAGAGAATGTAAAGGTCCGTGAGGAATAACACTAGGAACAAATTACTGTTGACAACTTTTAAAACTCACAAACAGAGCATCAAACTAAGTCCGACCAGGCTTCATATCTCTGAATGAACCAGTGCTCTGAACAAAGACAGCATTACTCTGAACACAGAATAAACAGAGGGGTGGGTCTTTATGTGTGGCTTCTATAAAACACATAGAGAAAATATAAATATATCAAAAGCAGAGGAGAAAATGTCATATTACTTTTTTATGATGTTTGAATGAGAGAAAATGCTGCTCTACAATTAAATATTCAAAATGAGTTTTCATTTTCAAGACCAAACAGAAAAGCTCAGATTTTTCGATCTGCATGTTTAGTGTTCAAGCGTCAACTTTAAAGTTTCCCTTTTATGACTATTGAAACAAAGATCTAAGTTTGCAGCATGGCTCTTAGTTTTACTAAATGTGAAAGTGCTTCTATTGCTGTTAAAAATAAACAGTTGTTTTTGAATTGCTTAAACTAATCTAATTTCAAATGAATCTTGCAGAATCAATAGTTGTGTGCACAGTCCCAGGAAAATGTGAACCTTCTTCTCAAACTTCATGCCACAAAGAAGTTGTGAATTATTCACGAAGAGATGATGAATCAGAGGTTAAGAATCATTTGTTTGCCGTTAAGTTTTTGACAGTAATCCAGTAAACACTGTGTTTTCAACTTTCAATCATACAGTAAAATCAACAATACAAAAAAGCAATGTTAATAACCCCCAAAGTGTTCAACTAACAATACACAGTGTTAAAAAGTAGACATTCTTTCTGTAGATTATGGGTGTGCTCAAAATAAAAGTGCTCAAAAATCAGGACTCCGCCCTGTGATAGAAAACTGTAAACGTTGCATATAATCTGATAAATGTTATTCAGTTCTGCTAAAAATATGATGTGTGCTGGTGTGTCTGTGACTCATGGAATGACATGCTTCCTGTGGGAAGACGCCTTATAAGCAGTCTCCCCTGACCTAGGGCTCTTTCTTTTTTGGAAGATGTAACATAACAGGACGGAGAGCTGCTCTGATGCTCTTCGGGACTCGAGGTGCCTGAAGTGCCTTTCTGATTATCCAAATGCATCAATAAACCTGTTTACTTTCTGTTCATACGATCCCGTCTCTTGAGTCTTAAATATTAACATGATAATGTATTAACTCAGTAACAGCCCACAACAAATAGGTCTCAAATTTGAGGAGAGACTATAACATTTTTTCTGGTGATAGAGCATAAAACCCAATGGCCTAATTAGTCATTTTTAGCACTCTGAAGTCCCACTAAAATTCTCTAAATTCTCAACCAGTGTATTTTTTACACCCATATACAACCATTTAAGTGTTGGATTGACACTGCCAAATTTACTGTGCAAAAATTACTTTTTTATTATTTGAGAGTCATTGAGAATGTAAAACATGTATATTAGAAGAAACCTACACTGCTTTGGATCAAAGTATGAGTATTTCAGTTACATGATAGTCATTTTACATTCAAGTAAAAACTTTGTGAACATGGAAGCAAAACATTTCTTTTTAACCAGAAAAAGCTTAGAAAAGCGCAGTTGTAGAAATAGTTTACCTCATTTTTTTTATTGCATTCTATGCTAATGGAGTGCAGACCAAGACCAGAAGCAGAGGCTCATCCTCCTCGTTACAGAGACACGAACTCTAACTGTTATTAATGTTCCCTTAGCTGCGCGTCACACAGCCCGAGCAGCACGCCACCATCATTCTGACTCACATTATACGAATCACACTCCTAGTCAAACCACATCATGTCAAATACTTAATTTAATGAAAGTTTAAGGGTGTAATTTAATTAGAGCTGTCTGGATAAGGATTACTGGATCGGGAGGAATTGTCTATTCACCAGTCCCGGAAAAGACTAGTGACCTATTCTGGGAGTACCCCCACCTTTCACCCAATGTAAGCTGCAGATCACCAGCAGAACCCAATGACCCTGACAGTAAACAAGCGTGTTAATGAAAACTGACTTTTTTTGGAGTGTAAGATCAATCCAAACTAGACGGCTAAATTTGCAGCTAACTTTAATGTTGGCTTGTAAAAGTGCCATTCAAAACAATGAAGCCATTCTTTCAAAGACGAACTTTCAAATTAATCAATAATTGTTTCTCCTCTGGGCTGTGGACCTTTTAAATCAGTTGTCAAATTATCTGGTTGGTAGCATGGAATCAATTATGAAATTTAAAGTTACCCCACATCTGCTGACGCAAAGAGCCAGCCCAGCCACACCATCGAATATGTTGGGAAGGTCCAGCACCAAGGGATCATCCTTGATGTCGCAGTTGAGACTTCCCAAGAAGCGGGTTCAAAACTCAATTGTGAAATCCGTCACCAAGTGCAAACACTGACAGATCGACGTCAATGCATGTGACAACCCATCTCTCCCTTGCTGGCTTTGCAATAACGTACCGCAGTTCCCCAACTTCTCACTCGACCTGCTAGCAGCGAAAGAAGAAATGCAGCTTTGGTCTACTTTGTGACATAGATGCAGGGTTGAAAGGAACATAGTGAGTGAGAAAAGCCTGGCAGTGCTTGGGTTCCCAGAGTAAACAGGAGGGTTGTTCACTCGAGGTTCAGGACCGAGATCAGCTTCAGGGTGAGAAACCCAGATAGTGTTGAAGACAGCATTGAGCTTGCTCACCCCCTGTAACAAGTGACTCAATTATGAGACTGGAATCTCCATTGTCTGCCTTGTACCGATCGAGGAGCATGCCTTAGTGTTGCACCACATCCTGGACAAGAACGGACATATTTGGTCATATTTGTTTTACTGAGGAAGACCCGAGAACAGTGAGTAAACAAAGTTTGTTAAGGACAAAAAGTCACCCATACAGGAACAACTAAACAAGAAAACGAAGCACTTAGAAACACTGATATATGGCTTAGAGATATCAAGAGAACTATAATAATCCGAAGAACAAAGATCAGGTGCAAAATAGGTAGCAGGTGTGACAATGTTAGCAACGTGTTAGCAATTATAAATATAGATAGACAATACTTCTACTTACAACTTTAAGTTACAAAAATCATGTGCTGACAAACAGTAATTTTTGGACCAAATAAAAACTAACCCTACAGGTTTTTGATGCGTCATTATCATGTCGAAAAGGCTATTTTTTGTTACAGTTTTTACAAAACAAAGTGAAATAATGTAATCTTATAAACAGCTGGTGTCAATGTGCTTTGTACACTCACATTCTTTCAGTGTCAGCAAAAAAAACCTACATTTATGAAACATTCTTGTGTTTACACATTCTCTCCTGGCTTTAACCCTTGTGTGGTGGTCATATTTTTGTTACTCAGCCAGTGTTTATGGGTCTGGTGGACCCGCTAGAGTTTTGGCTTTCCAAATGAACACTTTCAATTACAAGCCATATGAACAGCAAACATGGTAAATTTCCCCCCTTTATCTTTTTTAGATCACATTGATGAAATAATGTGTTCCTCGTTTTTTTTTTTTAATAATGTTATGAATTTGATCAATTGATGTTATGAACTATTGATTTTTATTAATTTGAACTTCATTAGACATATAACTCATGTAACATATAACATTTTTCATAGCACAAGTTGAACACACCCATTAAAAACATCAGTGGTGACATTAGGAGGGGAGGCGGTGCACACACTTATCCCACACTGTCCTGATGGCAGCTAGCTTGTCTCTCTGCCGTCAAGTTGATCTGTCATCTTGGTTATCAAAACGAATAATCCTGAAAATTTTCTGGAAGTTTTCCAGAGACATTCTCTGCTGGTTTCTGCATACAACAGTGAATCCAAAAGTAGGCCTGTGAATCAATTGGGTCCATGTCCTTCCACCTTTCTTCAAAAACACACCTTCCTTCTAGATTACTGCAATCCAGAATAATTTCCAGAATGGAATCTGGGTTGAAAGACTTGTTGTCCTGCACATGAGTCGTGTTGGTCCTGGTTGCATCTTTATCACATTAGCAGCTCTGCAGGGTGACTCATTTCTTGGGCTAGAAGACCATTCAATTTCACCATTTTTTGACATCCATATTTTTTCACTTGCTGTCTGGTGGGCTTGCTCTTGTCCTGGAGCTAGCTGCTGACAAGCTGGTCCTGGAGCTGGTTGCTGATGGGGTACTCGTCTTTGTTTTGTTACTAAATGGTGCTTAACTTCATTCTCTTCTTCAAAGTCAATGTCAGACTCTGAATTTTCAGAAATGTGATCCTCATATTCTGAAACCTCTTCCTCGACATCATCATAATCAGAAGCTCCTTTCTCTTCCAAAATCAATTGCAAGGCTCTTGCAGCAGGAAATCTTTTGGTCACCATGGTCAGTTGTAATAATGAACCACACTGGCAAAGTCTTATTTATAGTGTTATTCCCCTAATTTGAAGGTGGGAAAGGGTATGAGAAAATAAAGCTTGGTTGCCGAAAGAGAGAGGGTAAAATATGCGGGAATGTAAGAGCAGACAGTGTTGATAGTTGAATTTTCCACAATGTTGCAACTTTGTGAGGGAGCAGGAGGTAGAGGGGAAGAAAACAGCAGCACCAGAAAGGAGGAAGACAGAATGTAGTAACACTGGACCTAAACTTTCACCACTTTAATTAGACCTGGGTCCATTGGACTCGAACACCTTGTATGTAATTTAAATGTGTGGGGGGACGTACAGTATGTGGTATGTTCAGATTTATGTTCTTCACAGAAAATAAGCCA
>SRMA01027250.1:253411-317256 GCA_007224835.1 Danionella cerebrum | reverse complement strand
AGTTTACAAATGGATGCAAACCTATTCTTTCCCAATGCTATAGCGCTCTCCTCTGCGAACATCGCCCTGTTCATTTTTGACATATTTGTGTTTGATATTTCAGCTCAAAAGCAATCTTCATCACTAACCAACCATCCATAATTCAGTCTAACAAAGCACCATCTGCACTGTTCTAGCTTTGGGTTTGCATATTTATATCAAGTCGCTGTCTCCTTTGCACACACAATTCTTTGTATGCAAATTAGGCTTATCATAGATTGCAGTTTATTCATGAAAAGTCAGCATTCTTCGCTCATTCCAATTAATACACAGAGCTTTATTAAAAGAGGAATATTTGGGTAAATTCTCGATTGATCATGACGGCTGTAATTCATCACATAATGAACTGAAGAAAAGCTTTCGAATGTTTAATAGATTTTCGATTAGAGTGTTTATTTCAACGGAATACCTGGATAACTTTAATGAAGAAAACACTGCAGACTGTGCATGCCAATGAACCAGGCTCCGTGTGGATGCATTTGATTTGTATAATGAATTCCACGTTGAATCTTCAAGCTAAGATGACCGCCACACAGTTTCTTCTTTGTATTTGAGATACTGTACTCCAACAGACATTCACTCTGGTTTAGCTTTAATGTGAATGATGGTTTGATCTCTGTGATGTTCGAACCCCCAAGAGCTTTTTGCCTGATGAATACAAGGATGCTGATTTCTTCTGTGGATTTCAATCAGAGCAAAGATTTCTCTGAAGCGATTGAGGAAACATCTACCGAACATCTGCCATGCCATTTATCCCTCAATCAAAGTCCTAACTCACCAAAACATGTCTTCATTACAAAGTAGAAGGGGTTTGAAAATGACTTTCTCAAAGGGTCTCATCTGACCAAGATCATTTTCAAAAAATGGAAAACAATGGGTGTGTGCAGCTGTGCAGAATAGGTTGAGGTCTGGGTGTGGCTTGGCTTTCGATAACAGATATCAAAGATGAGTGCCTTCTAACATCCAATAAAACCCTTGCATGAAAGTGGGATTGTAACCGCATTGCAAACTGCCCCATAGGTCCACCATTCTCCAGTTCTCGAGGAGAATGCTTGCTTTAAAACCAAATTTGAAGTGTTGATGGCCAATCCACCGGTCAACAACCCTTGCGTCCCATTCAGGGATGTGTCAATAATTGATACACTGTGACTTCCTATAGGATAATAGAGGTCAGGCTCATGAATATTTAAAATAGTGATGAGTCATAGACGTCATATAGGAGAAGACATATCACTTCCTGAAACTTTATTTTCAAACAGGAAGTCAGAAATTTAGAGAAGAAACAAATTAAACAGTTT
Organism: Danionella cerebrum; assembly: GCA_007224835.1. Taxonomy (NCBI): domain Eukaryota; kingdom Metazoa; phylum Chordata; class Actinopteri; order Cypriniformes; family Danionidae; genus Danionella; species Danionella cerebrum. The sequence continues at coordinate 315,919 of SRMA01027250.1, read as the reverse complement.
TACCCGTAATTAGCAGACAATACATTTGTCCTAAATAATGTTCAACATGTGGAAATCTCTGAAAATATCATATTGTTTAGATCATATTGTGGCCCTCATTTTCAATACTGACCCTACAAAACGTAAGTCTCCAAAATGTTGAAAAAATACAGGGGAAGTCAAGAAAGGTATAGAACTTGTCTAAATGTATTTCTCTTAATGTTGATTGACTTGTGTGTTTTAGCTTTAAACTCTAAAATTGGGGTCTTCAATTATTTTTACCAAAGATCCAACTCTTACATGACAAACTAAACTAGAAAGAGGGCCGACCATTCAACTCCCATTCCTTTTTCTCCCACTGAGGTAAAAAAAAATGCCTCCATCTCCTCCCTCCTCCATTTTAAAAACAAGACATTAATTCAAGAAAAGGAACATATTTCTGTTACGAACATGTTTTGTATTATGACGTTTTTCATGGTCAAATTTTTGTTTTTATAACTTGTCATGTTCTCATTTGAGATGATTTTTACTCACTCATAAAATTCCTCATTTGGCTGAGATCGGGCTGAAACAACAAGGGTTTTTGACGCATGTTTTGTATAGTGTGTTTGTTGACAGACGACAACGTCACTGTACAATGAACGGAATCTGTCTCGCTGCAAATACGGTCATGCACACACACAGGCTGCACTTGCAAACTCAAGGAGGAAAAAAAGAGGCTCACAGTCCGTGACCAACAAGGGGGATTCTGCATGGACTGCCATCGTTAAACATAATATACCAAGTTCAGCCAGTTGCCATTTGTTGATCACTGCTCTACATTATGGTATAATATCTACATTATTGGTAATAATAATATATCTTTATGACGGGCTTAAAGTACCATGAAATACACTTACTCTCACTGGCCATTTTATTAGGTACGCAAATTTTTAATCAGCCGATCACATAGCAGCAACTCAATGCATTTAGGCATGTAGACATGGTCAAGAAGATCTGTTGCAGTTATAACCTAGGACCAGGATGAGGAAGAAAGGTGATTTAAGTGACTTTGACAGAAACTGCTAATCTACTGGGATTTTCACACATAATAATCTCTAGGGTTTACAGAGAATGGTCCGAAACAGAAAAAAAAAAACATCTAGTGAGTAGAAATTCTGTGGGTGCAAATACCTTGTTGATGCCAGATTGGTTCGAGTTGATAGAAAGGCAACAGTAACTCAAATATTTAAACAGAATAGCATCTCTGAAGGCACAACACATTGAAACTTCATTGAAATCGGTTACAACACCTGGTGGCACTCCTGAGGCTAAGAACAGGAAACTGAAGCTAAAATTCACACAAGCTCACCAAAATGAGACATCAGAAGATTGTAAAAGAGTTGCCTGGTCTGATGAGTCTCGATATCTGCAGCAACATTCGGATGGTAGGGTCAGAATTTGGCGTCAGTGAAAGCATAGATCCATCTTGCCTTGTGTTGGTGGTGGTGCAATGGTGTGGGGGGGGTATTTTCTTGGCAAACTTTTGGGCCATTAGTACCAATTGCCAATGTATATGTCACAACTGACCTGAGAATTGTTGCTGACCAGGTCTATCTCTTTATGACCACACTGTTCCATCTTCTGATGGCTATTTCCTGCAGGATAATGCACCATGTTATAAACCGTGAATCATCTCAGACAGGTATCTCGAACATAACAGTGAGTTCACTGTAGTCAAATGGCCTCCACAGTCACCAGACGTGATTCCACGAGGGCACATTTGGGGTGTGGTGGAACAGGAAATTCCATAGCATGATGCTATCGTGTCAATATAGATCAAGCTCTTTGAGAAATGTTCCCAGAATCTTGTTAAATCTATGCCATGAAGCATTAAGACACTTCAGAAGGCAAAAGCAGGTCCCGCCCGGTACAATCAATGTGTACCTAATAAAGTGGCCGTTGTGTGTATATTATTACATCATTTAAATTGAAATCAATAATATTAATATGCCACATTAATGGCAGACATTACTTTTATACCTATGGTAACAACTACGTCAGATTTTATATCACTGCTTCCTCTTATTTTCTCGAAGAAAACAATGCTGTAAAAGTGTATCGGGATGCATTAGAAAATTAGTTTGATGTAATGACTCATAACCCGATATAAACCCCTGGCTTGAGGATCACTAGGATCTCTCTGAGATCATTTGCACCAATTTCAGAGGTGAAAGGGGAAATTGCACATTGTTTCATGCTAAATTATATGTTGTGCTTCATTTCTTAATTAGATCTGTCTAGCTGCAGCTAACGTGCAGGATGTTTCCCAACACTCTTTCAGTAAAGTAGATACAGCGCCGGATGCTTCATAACACTAGCGGACATTGCTGCCCTAGAGGTTCATTTATTATCTGAAGCAGATTTGTTGAGGGATGGGAGATAATCAAGGCCACAAATGGAAGCAGGAGCTGGTGGATATCAAAGCTTAGGAAATAGCAAAAATGTACCTTGACATGCAAATATACTTTTCAGCTAAAATCATATAAAAAAGGTGATTATTGGAGTGTGCATCACAAGAAATGCACTTTTAGTTAACAGCAATAAAGAAGGAACAGTTTCAGTGCTACAAATGCATCCACAAATCCTATTATTAATTGGTCATACAATAGCAATTTAATTTATAAATGTATACGTATCAATAGTGCCGTATTGAAATATTGGTTATAGATTGTATTGTAAAGATCACAAGCGTCAAAATTAAACACTTTAAATCTTGAAAGTCAATCAGATGAGAAGGTTCTGCACAATACAACACTCGGATAAACTAATTTGGTAAATTTAATCACAACGTTTTTAAATACGCTTGAATTACCAGGTTCAGTAAAGTGAGCTTCTGCATATTTTACCCTTAGAAGTCCCTGCATGCACTGAATTAAGAAGGAATGACAAGACCTAGCTATTTATTAGGTTTGATTTCAAATTTAATATGTAGGTTTTAAAATGGTTATTAGTTTTGATATTTTAATTGAACATTACAAGAGTTATGATACATCATTTACAAGGTTTCGTCGTTCGGTTCCATTTTACAGACCCCAAATCGGTGCCATCTAGTGGAGACAAGAAGAGATAACACTTGGAAGTACAAGACCTGTGATATGGCTGGTGTTTTTCTAAGTTCTGGCACAAGAAAAAGCACAATTGAACAAAAAGTGCGTAGAACAGTGTGTAAGATTTACAAAAGGTTCTACTGTTTTTTTTATTCAGTGTTTGTATTTTTAGGGGAACACTTTGATTTTGGATATAAAACATAAAACTGTTTGTCCCAACTTTTGAGATTTTGTCCCAATTTCAGGCTTATTGTGTAATGCAATTAAAAATATTTGTTAAAATGGAAGCAGGGGTTGTACTCAAAAATATATTAACCATTGGGACAAAAACAATGTTTTAAAGATGATTTATTTAATATTGTAAAGTAGTAAAAAACTGCTCAAACAGGCCCTGGACTTCTAAGGGTCACATTTAAGTTCACCCTGAACAATGATTGAGCTCATCGTCTGCATTTCTACTAACCGACCAGAGACAAATTAATAATGATGCATTCTGGGATGTTCTGTTTACTGTCAGGGCAAAAAAGAGACTTGCACTGACCCCGGAGGCCTCTGAAGACCCATCAAGCAGATTTGCTCATTGTACTAACAACAAAAGCCCTTAAGTCAGAGTGCAGAACCTCAGATTCAAACAAACAGGTCTGTGTCATTCTGTCTCACTGCTCTCAAATTATGGCGCTTCCTCCTCCCTCAATCTCTCTTTTTGGTTCTTTTGTACCATCACAATTTCTTCTTTCAGTTTGTATCTAGAGACTAAAGGCCTCCACTCACAGATTTGTACGAATTGAGATTTGCACAAATCATTGGATAGTTTTTTTGCCTGAAGATGGCGTGTATGGTACAACAGATGCTCAGCACACCAAAGGGAAGTGCTGACAGGGAAGATGACAACGATGGAGAAGAAGTAAAAGAAGATTGGTTTATACTGTTGACGGATGATCACAGGGGTCTGTTTGAAAAAAATGTGAAGAAAATAGAGGATTTGTCACATTTCTTTCCTGTTTCCTGTGTGAAGTCGCTATGAAAATGTGGGATGAGCGCCACCAAGCAGCTTTTTTCCGTTCTACTCATGTTATAAAAAACCCAGTCTTTATGTTCATTTTTTTGTTCTCCTTGAGAAAAACCAATCTGATTTTTTTTTTGTTTGTACCACTCATTCGGTCAGATGTGTGTGCTCCCTTAAGGTATATATATATTCTGCCTCAGCTACTATTTCTCAACTTGAAACACCTCTACTTTATTTTCTAAAAGTTTTTGACCCCGGAGGTCCATCGGGCAGATTTGCTCACTGCCTAAACCCCAAAAGCCCAAATATCAGAGTGCAGATGTTCAGATACAAACAACCAGGTCTGTGTCTTTTTGTCTCACTGCACATAAAAAGCTTTCCTTTTCTCAAATTATTCTGCTTTCATCCCACTCACTCTGTCTCTTTCTGGTTCTTATGTGCCACCACAACCTCTTCTTTCTGGTTTACTGCTCTCAAGAGACTGAAAGTTTGGGAAAAGTCTGTGATGTGGGCTTGGAGGCTGCAGAAATCATACACAAGACACACTCTCTGACTATAATGTTCTTTGGCAAGACCATATCTCAGTAAATTATTTCTAATTATCTTATTGCAGAGGGCGATGGGAGCCATTTTGTTATTATAGCAGAATATTAGACCTTTTAAACTCAATAACGCTTTGTGCTTTAAAGGTCAAATACGCATTAAATGGTATGCTATTACTTTGGTACAGCTAGCGTATTCCTGCAATTTTAAACATCTTTTTTAAAAGTATAAAATGTAGCACTGAAATCAATGAGGGAGAACAGGTGCGTTCAAACTAGCAATTTTGACAAACAGGACTGTCAATACACAGTCCTGGTCCTGGTTTTCCTACATGGTAGTGTCGCAATGCAATCGTTTAGGGCAAGACATCATATCATGGATAAAACACGAAAGAAAGTTATCCCTTTGCGCCGCCATCTGGCAGTATTTGACTATTGTGCCGGTGCATGCGGCTCTAAAGCACCTTTTAAAGAGGTACGTTATTAAGTGACCGTGGCTATGCTAATTCATATCATCAGCCTGTCAGTAATAACAAATCATCTAATGTTTATCAGACACAGAGACATTCAACATTTTCCACCACACTTATTTGCATCACTGTGTACATGCTTGCGGAAAAAAAAACTACACTGTACTACATACGTTTATGAGGCTGGTGGTGAACAACAGAAAATGTTGAACAAATCTTCTTAAACAATTCATGCTCAAATATAACGGCAGGATCAAATCTATGAAATTTAGTAAGAAATTGCCCCATAATCAGGACATAATCAAGTGCTTATAAAGAATTCATCCAAGCCATCCATCTACTGGCCATTTGTTTCTGTCACAAGATATCCACAAATCTAACATTGCAAACCACTTGAGGCTGAAAAGATGGTGAGTCTGTTTTCTTTTTTGGCTGAACTATTCATTTAATGGTGTGTGATGGAAGAGCAGCCAGTGTATAGAGATGAATACTCCAGCAAACCTTCCAGACCTCAGGGACTTTCTGCAGACTTTAACAGAAGAAAGCACAAGACTTTAAAACCTCAAGCAAGCTGACTGGAGCGTATCTTTTGGACCCCGAGCAGATTCAAGAGTGAAGATTACAACCCTCCCCCTCTCTCTCCTTACCTGCTCAACGGAGATATGTCTAAACCATTGGCTCGCAGTCAAGTTTTCTGTTAAGAAACTGATTCAGCCAATTACCCTTGATGTGTAGCCGAGCTACGTCGTCCTGTGTGGGGCAAGTGATGGGTGATGTCACTCCCCTCAATGAAAATGTATTTTTTTCTTCTTCTCCATTTCCAAACATGAAACTACTCTACTTTTTTCCCAAAAGTTTTAAGGTCTTTCAGTAATCATCTTGCAAGTTTGTTGAATTCACCTCAACCCCATCCATTTATATGTACCTTGTATATAACAACCCCCTCCTCGGAGAGGAGCCAGGCCATCACGAGGAAAAACAAACTCGACCATCAACTCGACAGACACACATGCTCCAAGACCTTTGTGCAATTCTCACAAAAACAGACAGATAGTGGTGTAACGGTACACTCTGCTCAGTTTATGGTACATAACTTAATATTATATCTACAGTATGATTTAACAACACTATTTTTAACCAACCATTTGATTTGTATGAGAGCATTTGATACCATCCATCCACTAAATATGAAAAAAGTATGAAATAATTTATAATTAATTATAAGAGGAAAAACATTTAATGTGGGGTTCTGGTTGAGGCAGTCAACATTGTGGGTTATAAAACGGTAGAAATAAAAAGGGAATATTGTAGTTTCAAGAGCAAAGTTTCAGCAGCAATGGAGAAATTTCACAAAGTGGATATTTCTATCAGCATCGGTGGTCAAATGGTGGCAAACATGGCACAAAACATGGTTATACAACAGGGGAACCAATTTGACTTTCTGCCACTTAAGGCATTTTTTGCATCTTGCTCTCCTTCCAATCCTTTCCTGTCTATATGTAAGTTTCCAGGCAATAAATAAAGGCAACACATACATGTTTTAAAAAAAAATGATGTATGTCACAATCACATGTTGAGTCTGAATGGCTGGTGGTTGTTTTACTAAACAAGTTGCTGCCGCTTCTCTTTGTTGCTAATAAGAGTTACAAACAAAAAAATAATTGAGAAAAGTGGGGTGCAGGAACTCACAGTTTACACATTTTCACTTTTAGTTCGTCTGAAAGTTGACATACGCTAAACCAACATGCGTTTGCGGCATTGACACGTGGCTCCAGGACCTTATATTTAGATATAATATTGGAACCTTCATGCACGACTTGTTTACTATTGATCATGCTGACATACCTCATTGTCCAAAATAGAAAATAAATATATTTGCAAAATAAATTAACAATCAAGATTACTCTCTAATCTTACAGTCCTATTAATCCTAAATGTCAAAACAACAAACTGAAGTGGGAAAAAAAAGCAAAGCTAAAAACAACATAAACTACTGGTACTTTAATTTTTTTCAAGACTTTAATCAGCTGAATAGTCTTACGGTAACATAGAGTCACGGGTTGAAAAAGCAGTCCATCCCAGTAAACTATTAAATAAAAACTCTGAAATGACACTGTAAACTAAATATTAAAGTGTTTTTTTTTATTCTACAGAAATGTTTGTCATTTTTGCAAGTAATTTTATTTATTCACTCATCCATCCAAATACTTGATTTCAAATGTATCAATCTATTCTATGGAAATGTATGTGTAAAGTCAAGCACCTAGACCTGACCACTGCATATGTAAAATAATGGGCTCCTGCAGGAGCTCAGTGGATTGCAATAAAGTGCTCCTTGGAGTGACTGGCAGTTACCAGGAACTTGTCTGCATTGTGCCAACTCTAATTTATTTAACTCATCTCCAGTTTCTAAAGCCATTGACAGTGATTCTAGCTCTTCCCAATAGTTGCAAATCCAGTACATTAGGATCATGTGATCACATGCCCACGTCTCCCTAATAAGAAGGATGATGATGGTAATGATGGTAACGATGTCATGGCTGAGTGATCTGAGTCGAATCTAGATTTACAGCACTGGGGTGACATGAGGTTAAATGCTGTATCTCTCATTGGGTTTTCTTATCAGGGAACACAGCTAATTAGAGGTTTCAACATGACTAATTTAATTGAGCATAATTTTCTCTTTAGGTCTGCAGGCAACACACCAAATATAGTTGTAATAAAAATCGACCGGCACACACTCAGAGGAATTACACAGCTCTAAAAGGGATTTAAAGCCTTATCTGATGCTGCTCTGGATGTTTCTGCTGTTCTCACACAGAGCGAGGGGAGGAATGACTCTCATGGGAGAATGCAGATTTTTCCTGCACATTTACAACCAGCGTATTGTCACTTTGAGTCTGAGGAAGGCAATTACATTTCAAGAGATCCAGACTCAAATCCCATCATAACCTGCATGTGTTTAAAAAAGTCAGAGCGTTGGACAAATCTAAAACGAGAAGAAATGATTCTGAACGAAGAAATGAAATCGGACAAAAGTCAGGAGTTATGAAAGCCTGACTTTTTGAAATTGGGTTATGAAAATAAACAAAGAACTCATTGCCTACTAGGGATGCCACAATACTTGGCTTTATTCCGCACCGAACGGTACACTGTCCTCTGTTCAATCAGCGCTGGTGAACTTCGTTTTTTCGGTTTCTCGTTTGAATCTATTGACTGAATCTATTATAATTTCAAAATGCCTGGAGAACTACTTGTGTACGGATGTGAACGTATTTCTGGAGCAAATTACCAATCAATTAACTGTTCCTTGTGTAAATATCCAATCAGTGAGCGCTAAAGTTTGAGGAGGGTGGGACTTCTCGTGTTTCACTCTAAGCGTGACCAGAGCACAGCTCCGTCAGTCTGCACAGGGGGAGGAGGCTTTTAAACCTGGAGACATTTTGTCTTTGCTGTCGAATACGACAAAGGTGAGAGAAAAGCGTTAAACAAATATGTCACCGAGTGCAAGCACTGTTTTATCAGATGTAAACATGAGCGCTTATCTGTACCGTCTTCATGCAGCACCGCCTGCAAGTCACACACACGAGGGGGACTCTGAATCATTCAACTAGCCAAACCCAACAAATTCAGAGAGACACATAAAAATATTATGTTTATTTATATCGCTTAGATTAGCACTGTTATACAAATTGTACATTTTTGAAGTCATATATTGTATTTGATTTATCAAAATAAAGTAAATTCTAACAAACAGCTATTTTTTTTCTCTTCATGTGATCTATACAAAGAATTGTTAAAAAAGTACTAATTTGCTAAGCCATCGAAATGAAAACCGTGGTTAAAAACTTAGGTACGTATCGAAATGTGAGCTTTGTGTACCGTTGCATCCTTACTGCCTACATAGTATAACCAAAAATAGATTAGTTTTGTTGTGTGAGAAGAAGACTTCATGTAGGAATCAGAAAATAAAGTAAATAATTTGAAAGGTATGTTTAGAAATCATAATAAGCTAATGGCATTCTATCGAGCTCATGTGCAGTAGCAGAATTTCAACACAAATCATTGAGAGTGAATCGGCCACCTGTGAGTCTCTGGCTGGCTTCACTATGTCATGCTTCACCTTTGAAGCTGTGCCACTCAGGTAAATTTGTATATGAGAAAAAAAAATAAAATGGAGAAAGAGGCTCCAAATATTGATTTTAAATCGCTTAGATTAGCACTGTTTGAGAAAAGAACATAGCAGGAGAAACTTGATGTAAAGGAGCTTAGACCGGATCATCCTGAGATATTTATAACTCAGCAGAGGAAGAAAATATATTGTCGTTTTATATCTTATGAAAAGAAAACTTGGCTAAATGGATGTGGTGAAGCTTTATTTGGCTTACTACCAGAATCAGGAGTCCCCGATTTAGGAAAAAAAAAAACCCCAGAAAATCCCATCCCTCGCACACAATTCACCTTTGTCACGTGAGGGGGAATAAGAATACCATTCCCTGAAAATGAAAAGGAGCTAAATATTGAAGCCACATTTCTAGATATCTTATAAATTAAATTATCTAATTATATTAACTCTACAGTAATAAAGTTCACTAAAAAAACTAAAAAGAACTGAACTGTTTGAATTTAAGCTCATTAAATACATCCTGTGTTTATCATATTAAAACAAATTACCAAATTAAAATGATGAATCACTGAAAACAGAAGTTCAGTTTTGCAATACATTAAATATTTTCAAAAATACTACAAGACAAAAACAGTATTTGGATTCGTACTGATAATTGGCTTTGATAAATTGGATAAATGCAGGCTTGAGTGATGAGGTTAAGAGACTTTTACAAAATCAGTGCAAATGTTTACACACTCGGTTACTGTAGATACAGGTTGTGGTTTGTTATTACAAGCAGTGAGTTTTAATTTTAAATAGGACTTTTTATGTATTTGTTTAATTCTATATTAAACATAATGTTAATATAAATTCCCAAATTCCTGAGACAAAGTTCCCATGGACACTTTACCGGAAATTTTCAACCCTTTGCAGCTCTACACATTATTAAGTATTTTGATTGAGTAGAGAACGTATGAGTGGTTATAAAATATATTTCCTCTTTTTTCAGTAAATCCTTGGCATTAGAGAGAAGTTTTAATGGAATTAAACATCGCTATTCATAATGTCCATGTTTGGATGTTTTCCTTTTCTTTTTTAGATAAAAAAATTTCGAATCAAAAGTCTGAATCAAATAGTAATCCTTGCTATTATCAATATTATTTAAACTTCAATGTGAGGCACAGATTTAGCAGTCGAAAAAAAAAAGACTGTACCCAGTTTACCCACAATAATAACAACCCAATTTGAGTCATTTAAACCCAGCATTTTTAAAATACAAATCACAGAGTGACTTGTGAGTCAGTGTGTTGCTTTACATACATTAAGCTTGAGTCGGGATAGAAACCCGACAAAACTTGTTTCTTTCCAGCTTGTAAATATTTAATGCAAGCAGTTTCCACTCATTACAGGTTATTGCATGAGATGCCATAAATCTTTCGCAATAAGACTAGAAATGTGCATGATTTGCTTAAATCTGGTCGATTTAAATGTTTGCGTCCTTTAAAGTGAGTCATTGGCTCATAGCATCTAAATTTGTCTCCCACACACAAGTTAAATCACACTTGCAGCACTGGTTTCTTTCATTTGAGGAGGTCCCATGCATTTCTTGTAGGTTCAACACATCCTCAGATGCTTGCTAAACACAACCATAAGCATTTTTTCATCTAATTAAGACATTACAACGGAAGACAATTCCATCAGCAGCTCATATTGAGGAGATACATCAAGAACAATGCAGCAATTCGACAAGACGCTGAGACACACGGGAGAAAAGAATTCAATTTTGGCTGTCTGATTATGATGGAATGGGCCAATCACCAAGCTAACACACACTTACATTCACATTCAGAGTGCATACACATCGCAATTCCTCTTCTTCCAAACAAACATTCTCTCCATCTATTCTATGAGGGGTTGCCATTGTAAAACCCTCATAGAGGGTGCTGTAGAAATTACAGTTTTTTTGTCAATGGATAATCGAGTGCAAGTTAAATGGATTTGGTAAGGGCCATTTATTTAACGTAAACAACAACAACAACAACAACAACAACAACAACAACAACATCACCACATAGTTGTGTTTCAGTTGTTCCATAATATTTCAAAAGAGCCAAAACCTAGGTATTAATTATGAACAAACACAAAAAATAAAAAATGTTTATTCATTCATTCATTTTCCAACCCGTTTATTTTCTTTTTGGGGTCACGAGGGTCTGCCAGTGCCTATCTTCAGCTTACATTGGGCGAGAGGCAGGACTATACCCTGGACAGTTCCCCAGACCATCTTAGCAAATAAATAATATTTAAACACTTTTTTTAAATTGTTTTGTTCAAATAGTATACACATTCTTGGCAGATTTTTTACAAATATTTTTACAAAATATTACAAATTACAAATACTCTAAATTGTGTGGGGTTTTTTTTCAATCTTTTCAAATATCTTTAAAACACTTTGAAAAGAGTATTTTTTTTAAAAAACATAAAAAAATTAACAATTCTTGGAAAAAAAATTTTTTTTTAAATAATTTCTTATATTTTAAAAACACTTTGAAAAACGTATTTTTTCCTAAATATGAAAATATTTTAAGAATATTTGGAAAATGTTTTTAAAATGTTTGTAAATACTTATAAAAGAGTGTTTTTTTTCAATAATTTCTTTAATGCATCAATCTCCAAGCAATTTGCAACAGAATGTCCTCAATTTCAGTGTTAGCATGCAATTGTAAGAATATTCACAGCTTTAGTGCCCAATGTAATGCATCCCCTCAAGCTCAAGCCCATTCATACACAGAAACACACTACAGGATTAAGACATAGCAAATATTCGCACTGTGCTGCTGTCATTGTGGCCCATTTAGAGATGCACAGCTTAATCCTGCCGTCTATAGCAGAAAAGCTCATGTGTTTCTATTGTAAAGCTGAATCGAAGGAATTGTGCCAGGACACACTGAGTTCACGGCCTGTCAGAAGAATTGGAGCCAAATCTGCAGACCCTTTCATTTTCCAATGGTAACACCGGCAACAATGCAAGTCAAACGCATCCGATTGATTTATTTCTGGAGTTTCAAGAATCTGGAAGAGCATCAAGAATTTCATTCAACATTTAAACTGTATTTTGAGTCTTTTCATTCTTAATTTTAATGTGAAATACTTAATTGAACAGAGCAGATCATTCTGAAACCACTTGCGCTGTGCCCATCAGAACAATAATAATAATCCAATCAATTCAATTCCCATCTATTCTCCCAATAATCAACAGCTTCCACTGAAATCACAATGTGTCCATAAAGACTGCTTCTATTATCCATATTTGCACTGATTACAAGCAGAACGGGATGAATAGAGGTTGCTGATGGAGGCCACAGTACCCTTGGTCAGGACAAGGGTGAGGAAGGCTATCACTGATGAATTTATTATAAGTGAGACTGGATATCACTTATGAATTTATTATTCAGAGTATGAGACTCCGATGTCCCTCATTATTTAGTCTGCACTCGATAGTGCCGGCCTGTAATTAATGACACTTTGGAGCAGTTATATTTAGGATATTAACTGTCACAGAGAAAATGATTGCATGCATGTGCAAAAAATGGAAATTGTGAGGTAAAGGACAAGATTTTTACGAGGTAATGTGTGTATTCTATTTACATGGCAGGATATAAATTCATTTATCTGTGTCTTGTAACATTACAGAACATTAGACAAGGGTTTCTGAGGATTGTGGGATTGTGGACAGTGTCTATATCCAACTTGTATGGTAAGAATTTACTTACGAAGAATCCCAAGGATGCCTACGCAACTACTCAACACAGTTTTAAAATGATTCAGCTTACCATATTAATTTTCTTAAGATTCTTATTTAATAGTTTGTTGTCTGGACCTACTTTTTTGTTACCATAAGTATAAACGTATAAATCTAGCTGTGTTACTTGGAAATGTTCGAGTTTGGGCTCCCCTCACACTGCGCTTAACCCAATATTATTTGTGTTCTAAATACTATTTTTAACCCTGGCTTTTTTCCCCAAAATGCAATAACTCCAGGTCCCTTTTTCCCACAAAATGCTGGTTGCACAATAGATCCTTTAAACAGTGTCAGAACTCACATGCCGACATTAGACTCAATGCTCTGAAGCAAGGAGTTATGCCCGTTCTGGTCGCCTGCCGCTGAATTTTAGACGTCTCCGCTGGACTTTATTGACTGTGACCAGCTGAAAAATATCCTGTCTCTGTTACATCTTCGTGGACTCATTCTAAAACTATTCAAATCTTTCTGCCGATGACAGCTTTGATTTGTTTTTATCTCCTCAGCACCTCATCTTCTTTGAGCTGTGCTTATTTAATGGATTTATGGCATTTTGAGAAAAAACTTGACAGGTGTTTATCGTGGTCAGGACTGCATTTCACGGCAAGTATTGTGTTTTTTAGAAAATTGATTATGCGCTTTTCTAATGTAAATAAATACACTTCTGATTTGACACTAATGTTTGGCACTTACGTTTATCGCATTTTGGGACCAAACTTCTCATATATTGCACTGTATATATCGTGGAAAAGCTCAGAAAGCTTGGAAGTGTCACCCAATTAGATCACTTTATGCAAATTCCCAAGTTCAGATAGTAGCAAAATTAAAGAAAGTATACCAAATTTCATTGGTAGACTCTGCTATATCGATAACATCATGCTGCACATGCTGTGAGAAAAACATTCCATTTAATGGGACTTGTATAGGATCGCATGTTGGATCTGTATTTAAGACACAAATCTTAACTTTGGTTGTAAAATATTTACCACTTAAATACTAATTTATTGACATATTTCTGCCATTGAGAGTGACATAAAGAGTTCTGTTATCTCATTCAAACTGAACTCCTTGAATTTACAGATGGCTAATCTGGAGACAGTGAATACTCTCCGGTGCGATCTGTGGCTTCAATGCCTCCAGCGATTGCAATGAGCGGCAGTCTGTGCACTGGTGTAATGAGAAGAGAACAACTCTCTGTACATCACTCCTGAGCGATGCCTCAGCAAGCACAGGTGATGGCTTTAATATTTAATAGTGCTAATAATAAATGAGAACCACATGGTGAAGGAAAGAACAAAGATACACTCAATTAGTACCAACGATGGGGTAAGAACAAGCCCTCCATATGTCATCTCTCTTCAGCAGCTTCTCTCTTTGTCTTCTTCTAATTACCTCAGCGATTCACATCTTTCTCGCAGCATGTGGCCTGTTTTCTAACAGCATCACAATGAAGATGTTTTCATCCCTCTCTGAATCCACCTTGTGCCACAAGAAGCACCGCAGCTCTTCCCTAAATGCAGCCTTTGTGGAGATAATTTGATCATTTTGCTGGGTGAATCAGCAGGAGTTGCACTGGGATTTGAATGGGCCAGATGTGCTGTGCCACTCTCAGACTAGAAGAAAAATACCTCAAATTCCAAATATAGTCACCAAGCTTCGCCACAGCAGCAGGGGTTCTCACATACATTGTTTATAAAGTCTTAATAGACCCTGGATGCATTATTGACAGTAGATTTGTGATATAACGGAAATGTTCTATGGTGCCCCCCAAAAGGAGCCCAACACACAATTTCACTAAAACGTTTTAGTTTTTCTAAAAAAGCCAAGTTCAAGATGCTACTGTAAAATATTCTTATTTTTATTTCCAATAGTAAATAATACTTACTTTAATGACATAGGGTTCTTGAAATGGAACCCAATGTACAGTTTTTGTGAGTACCCAAAACTAAATGTGTTTTTACCCAAAAAGCCAGGGCAGGATGGAATAACTCAAAATGCTTCAGTAAAATGTTCTTATTATTTGGATTCTGACAGTCAATAAAATTTACTGTAATAATTTAAAGACGTTTTTAGCACAGTAAAAAACATGAAAATTGAAAATACACAATTTCACCTGTTGTGCTTTTAGAAGAAAAAAAAACACACGAGGGAATACGTAAAAAATACTACATAAATATTCTCATATTTTGTATTCTGACAGTCACTAAAACGTAATATGATGATATAACAAGTTTTTGAACACATTTTTATAAGACATGGAGAAATGGAACCTCAAAGCACTATAAACTTTTATTTCTAATGAGCTAACGGGATAAAGGTGCCCCCCTCTGGCAGTTGGTGCCTGTTATGTACAAATCATTGTCTATCTAATAGTGAAGACTTGAGAAACAAGAGTTTAATGAAGAGATAAGAACATAGGGTTTTTGCCTTGTCAGTAAGGTAAAAAAAAAATTAAATTATCTCACATGCCCTACGCAGACTGCATTCTTTTCAACTGCAAAGTGGACCTGCTTCCTACAGAGATTGTTACTGGGCTTATCTGTGCATTCAACAATGATATAGTTTGAACAAACTGCCTCAAGTCTTGAACACAATGTATCTATTAGTTTCACTCTCTCATCAAGCAGACAGGGCAGGAAGCAGTGCATGAACATATGCAAATTTCAGCCAATCAGAGAGCAGAAAGAAAGCTAAAAAATATGGGGGGGAAAGGGGCTTACCGATTGATGAATATGTTTAATAAAATAAATAAATGCAGATGCCAAGTGGAGCTACAAAATCCCCCATCTCCACGGTGACATTTTGCAAACTGTATCAGTAGATATTGAGTTTCTTCAGCCACCGCTGAGTCACAGAAAAATGAAATCTTTCTCATTACTCAATAGTTATTGAGTTCTAGTAAGTGGAGGTCTAGAGGCCTCTTTCCCACTGTCTTCCCTGTGCCGCAGGCATGCAGATAAGTCAGATAACTAATCAAACAGCAGGAAACTGAGAGCACTCAACACACTCAATAGCTGCAGATATACACATCCCTGCCCCCACTGGTTGGATAGAATTATAAGAGCTTTTGAATTGTTCATTAACTGACCCCTACAGTATGTTATTGTAGACTGAAAGCAGCAAAAAGTCAAGCATCATTAACCTGTCTGTATGATGACAATTTTTAAGCTACAAAAACAACAAGAAGAGAGAACCTTTTACACGTTTGTCCTGGTATAGAATACAGAACTGGGAGAGAATTCTAAATTATTGTTTGAAAAAATAAAGTGGATGTGACCACGAATGGTTCATAGGCTTCAGTAAAGTTTGTTTTGAAGATGAATGAAAGACTACACCTTTCAAGGGTTTTAAAACATGTTGAGTGAACAGAAAGAACAATGTTAAATTTCCTTTGTGTCACAGGTAAAATTCAAAGAGAATGACATGGTTGAAAACAGAGATAAGCACAGCAGCTTACGAGCGGCTTTTGAAAATGGCCGCTTGTGTGATTTTGGTCAATCTCCTTCACACAGGGACACAATGGTCCAATCAAAGCACTCGATCAAGGGCGAGCGGTAGGTGAGCACTTATAACTGTCGATCACAGTCAGGATGGCAATGGCTTTTGATGATTCTCCTAGAAGCTCTTACTTTCTCTGCTTCCTGCACTGATCATTCCACCCAGACCATAATTAGCTTGAACACAACAGAATTTAATGGAATACGTCAACCAAAAAGGACAATGCTGGTATTTTTACTCAGCTGTCTATTGTTGAAAACCTTTCTGAGCTGCTTCTCTACAAATAAAAAAAGATTATGTTTGGTGAAGGCTCTATAAGCCGCGTAAAACAAGGGTTTACAAATTTTGATGAAGATGACTTGATCGAATGCAGTGAAAATGCAGCGGATTAAACACCAGTAAAAATATAAAAACAAATGAAAACCAAATTAAGTTAATAACTGAAGACCAAACAAAAAAAAGGACAACAGGTGCTAATAAAAATACGTTTGGCTCAAAGTCCATTAGAATGGAGTCAATCCATTCTAACCAATGCACAAAGCAGTTTTTTTATCATTTGACTATGATCATTTGTTGTTTCAGAATTATAATTTCATCTTTGGCACAAAACTGGAGAATTGGTATTATATGAATCAACCAAACTGGAAGAACCGGTGCAGTTATATGAAATTAATCAACACCTGCCAGCCAATCAGAATCCAGCATTGAGACAGACCGTGGCATAAAAATGAATACTTAAAGGTAATTTTCAGAGACAAACCTCTGTTCCACCTCCACTGCGACCATTTTCGTGTCTCTTGCTGCAATATATGCACACCAGATCCCCTTGCACCACAGAGCCCAAGCCAGACCAAAAGCCCATGTACAATTTAATAAATGAAGCCGAACTCAACCCAATTCGTTGGGTCCTGGAGGGCCCTGTTGGGTTCGGGTAAAATCTTCAGCTCTACAACAGAGGCTACAGGTCACACTTGGCCCTAGGGCTAGACTTTGAACATGTTCCCACTTTGAGATGTAACCCATAGGGTTCCCAGTAGTGTTTTGAAGATAAAACATGATGGTGAATAACTAATGACAGGTTTTTTTTTGTCATTATATGAAATGTTCCTTTATTCATAATGGGAGGAAGTTCCAAAAAGAGTTCAGATCTGCTCTAAGAAAGTTAATACTTTGTGGCAGAGTTCCACTGACTCCTGCTTTCATAATACAAACATGACTTCTGTGGAAAGATGAAAGCAAACTCTCTCTCTCTGATTTCCATTTAAAGATTCAAATCCTCTTAAGCTTAACGTGAGATGCTGCGTTGCATTATCGAGGAGCTCTTTAAATCGCAAAGTCTTGCCGCTTGTTTCCAGGGCATATCAACAGTTTTGATAATCTCATGAATATAAAAAAAGAGTGTGCATAAGATAAATGTGTCTCGGGGCCATGAATCCAATTAAACATCTTTGGTGGCAGCACGGTCAACAATGTGATAAAGCCATTGATGGCCTGAAGTGAAAATTCAGTCCATCAAACAAAAAAATGACACTGTGCAATTAAGAAAAAGCCCAAACGTGCTTCATCTGATGGGTCTGGAGAGAGTAATGAATTGTGAGGAAGCAATCAAGTCAGGCCGCAACGTGTTAGAGGAGCGACACTCTGCCAGCATTCCCAATTCATACATTAAACCAGAAACGCACCGTTAGAATGCGTATGCAAATGTTTTGAAAAAAACCAACAAATGAAGGAGTTTATGCAGATTCCAACTGAGTCCTGTGATATTATTTTCTCCTTTTCTTAAATGGCTATACAGTCTGTATACATTTAATTCATCTAGTGACATATGATGAATGAAATGTCTATAAAGCAGCAATGGTAGGATCCCATTCAAGAAAAAAACATGTTTTCATTAAAACCCAATAATGTTACAGCTCTTAACGGGAGTATGCAGTTGCCCTATGTGACCTCAGTGAAGGTCATCAAGATCAATTTCATTGCTTCCACCGTCCACTAAACATCATATGTGTGCGTGCGCGTGGGCTTTAAGTCAACCAAAAATAACAATGCTGGTATTTTTACTCAGCTGTCTATTGTTTAAAACCTCTCTGAGCTACTTCTCTACAAATAAAGCAAGAATATATTTGGTGAAGGCGTAAGAATATATTTGGTATAATATATTTAGGAAAACAAGGGTTTTCCTAAATATATTATATTAAAAATGGACGTAGAGCTAAGCATAAAGGGCTAAAACTAAAAATAAAATGAGATTTTTCATTGATCATTAAATATAATGTGTATATAATATAGTATAAAGTAAATATAATATATTCATTAAATTAAAATAAAAAGGAAAACTATTTTGTTACAAACATGTTCATTGTTCAAAATGAAGTGGCATGATACAAAGTTTATTTTTTTTGCAACAGCCCATTGAAGCCAATTGTTTTTATTTGTAAACAAGATAAATTACTAGGAATCACACACCCTGGTGTATTTTTTAACTAGCGCATAAGTTTTGAAAATAAGATTAACGAAATTATATGCACAACTGTGTTGGATAAACTTTGTACAGAAATGTACAGAAACAAGGATTCGGATGCCAGTGCAAATGGATCCAGTAAGCGCAGAGCTTGGAGCATGGTGAATGCACCAGCAAGGTGCCAGTTCCATGTTCATTTTTTCATCACACTATAATGATGACATCCCCTGACAATAAAAGACAAACTCTATGCTTTATTTTTTAATGAGAGTGACGGGAGCAGAATAAACCTTTTAGACTATGTTTGTAACTACACATTGAGAAAAGACTTAAATGCATTAATGTGCTTTGTGATATGAGGCTGAAACCCTGCAGCGCACAATATGAAGCATATTCTCTGTTCTCATAAAAGACAGTTTGAATCTGTTTCTCATTTAGAGAGGGAATGGCACATGCACACGTTCGCTGTCCGCCAGAAGCTCAGTGCTGTGAATCAATTACACTGGAGGGAAAGTTTACAGGGCTAATTTAATTAATGTTATTGCTATGCTTACTTTTGCTCGTGTTTGAGCAGCTGTTTCACTGAGGCTGTCGATTGAATGCTCTCTAGCTCTGGCTTCTCATTACAGGTTATTGATGCGGCTGACATCTTCAACAGTCGATGAAAGGAGAAAAAAACAAAGGGGAGACATCCTGTTGCTTCGATATTAAACAAATCAAGATCTATCGACTCCACTGGTTGAAAATCGATATGAAATTCCATTAAGATTTTAGGGGCATGAGAGATTGCAATTTTCAAGACAGTACTTTTTAATCAGAAAACCGATACAAAGGATTTTATCAAGATTTCAAAATCCAGTCTCGAACTCTGTATTCGGTTTAACCAAATAACCAAAGCAATTGTAACATTACCAGTTTAGATCGGTAGCATTTCAGTTAGTTACCCCTTTTACATCAACAATGTAATTTTGTAATGTCATTTTTTTCGAACCGCAATAAACACCAGTCAAGTTTTTTCACAAAACGCCATAAATCCACTAAACCAAGCACAGCACAAAGAAGAAGAGGTGCTGAGTTGGCAGAAAAATGCTGGCTGTAATCTGCAGCAAAATTTTGAATAGTTTGTAATCATTCCAAGAAGACGGAACAGAATCTGACAATTTTTCCAGCTGATCACAGTCAATAAAGTCCAGCCGAGACGTCCCAAAATCACCGGGAGGTAATAGGAGAGACTCCGGGATGTTGACTCACTTGACCAGGCAGCAGATAACTCAGCACGAAAGTGAGTTTAATATCAGCCTGTGGTTCTGACACTGTTTAACTGATCTATTCTGGAACCACTCACTGATTCAATATCGATGTTGTTTTATTATTGTATTTTGAACGGTTTATATTAAACATTTATATTGAAGCCTTTGCTATGTGGATTTATAGCGTTTGGTGAAAACGGCAAATACACCTTGCATCACCAGGATAATTATGGGCGTGTTGAAATAGTGAAATGGACGCAAATTGGAAATGATAGGGGGTAAAAATGTAACACTGTCTGAATGCCATAAAATGATCAACTGTTGTGATCTTTCGGCTTGAGGCCGGATCCAAGTGGTAGGTTAGTTGCTCACAGGAAGAGTGTGTGCAAATGTGGCCCTGCAGATCTGAATGTAGAATTCCTATTTGTACAGGAGTAAAGATAAAGTCAGACTACTCAGATGTTGGGAGACTTTTGATAAGAAAGGGTCTTTTAAGAAATATATAATCAAAAATACTGGATTACTAAAAATGTCTTGAAAAAAATGTATCATTTGCTTTTACTACATCCACACACAGGCTCTATTTCGAGACTACAGCCAACATGAGTGAAAATGGTAGTGTGACCCTGCATGGTACAAGACCGCATGGTACAAGGCTTGATTCCAGAATGGTGAGCTAAAACCTAACATCTTCAAAGCCACACGTTCACCCAAAAATTCCAACTGTACACTACCATCGACAGTCTCTCTCAGAAACTCAAACAAATCTAACATCCCGAGACTCTGCTTTTTCCTCCTGTACTTACTCCCGACATCTCCAAACAAGCTTTTTTCATGTCTTTTGATCTGTCTGCCAGTGAGAACCAGTCTGTCGCTGGATGAGCTGTAAATTGTCGTGTTGACTGGCAGGAAGATGCTGCTGCGGGCATGAACTTGTCTGTAAATGTCCAAACAACATACAATTCATTCAGATCTGTTATCAATGCACACAAGAGAGGATAGATTAAGAGTCACGTGCTTATTTCTAGGTTTGCCAACATCTGGATTATTATAGACGTGACAGAATTTTACATGCAAAACAAAATGTTCGAGATACGTATGCCACCCAGGAACTGATTAGTTTCGTATCTCGGAGTACCACTGTATTCTTTAACTAGGCATTTCTTGGAGGAAATATGTGAGAGCTGGTAGCTGCTGCAGTTGCTTACTTGATTAAGTTGTTCCAGTTCACTGGTCATACCTCACCATCACTATTTGTAGGATTCTATTTTCTTTTAATGTTAGCACAAAAATATGATTTTGAACAAACCCTCTTCTTGCAATTTACCATTAGTACAGAAATCATATTTAACATTCAAACAGGATGAAAAGAAAATTGACCTGTTGCTTTTTTTGAACAGCTTTATCAGACTGAGTATCACAGGAATACAAATGTACCACCAACGGCGTAACTCATCAACATCATCTTAATCACTGAAAAAGTTGATGTACTGGAATTTACGTAGCATTATAGATACAGTCCATTTCAGAAAATGCACAACACAATTACAAAGGACAAGAACAAAGGAACACTAAAACATAACACAAATTCACAAAAATGACCTGTGTTGCAGTCTTAGCATAAAGTGGTGGGTACGAATGTACAACTGAAGCTGTCTGGAAGGTAGGGTGAAGTTCAGACAAAGTCAGTGAGGAAGAGGTAGGACTGGCTTGAATTGTAATGTAAGCGTAATGGTTTGATTGGTAGCATTGTTGGCACACCCTGATTACTCCTCCCGAAACATGTTATAAAAATATTCATTAAAGCTAAAATAAAAAGTGATGTGGGAGGTGTTATGAATCTCCCCTGAAATGTTAGACAAAGATGAAAACTCAAGTGCAATATTCTTAAGGGCACTTTATTTACAACAAAAACAAAATAAAAGTCCAGTGATACAGAAAACCTCATTAGCATTTAAAATATGCAGCAGAGCTAAACTAACTAAACACAGGCCCTAGAGATAACAAATAAACACCAACAAGAAGATAAACTAAGGTAAACAATAAGTTCGCCAACTAGTCAGCCAGAATAAGACATCAGTTGATCAGGTTTTTGTATGATCATACAGTGAAGCAAAGGAAAGAGGAGAAAGAAGAAACTAGGGTGAGTAGCGATCAGATAGGAGGAACAGTTGGAGACAGAGCACACAAAAAGAAAACAAGCATGAGAGAAGAGGTCAAAATATTAGGAATACATGCCTTGCCTTGAAAAATCAACATTTTTTGGTTATTATTAGGTGTTAACATGTCTTAACAAAGTATCTTAAGGCTCGTTCATGCTTTGTAGTCTTGTGGACTTAAAACGCACATGCTTAAAAGTGTTGGGCTCAGGTACAGTAGATGAACCCATAAACTAACAAAAGTCTGAGTGTGTGTGCAATAAAACACCCACCTCCCCATGGTTCCAGTACCACTGCACGAGAGATGGACTCAATGTGAACAACACATAAACATTTCGTTTTGTTTGAATTCAGCTTCTCAATTTAGACCAATCCTGCTTCAATGAATTAATGAATTAGATTAGGCAACCAATCAGAGCACTCTGAACATTTAAGAGCGAGGATATTTTAGAAACTCATTTCAGGCAAAGGTGAATATTTAGCAACTGCTAAAAGATTATATAAAATTATATAACATTTAAACAAATAAACAGAAAGTGCCATAGTCAGTATGCAACGTTTACTGTAAATAAGTAAATTCTCTGCTATAAACTGGCGACCTGTCCAGGGTGTACCCCCGCCTCTCGCCTGATGTGTGCTGGGATATACACCAGCAGACCGCTGTGACCTCGAAAGGGTATATGCGGGAAAGAAAATCAATGAATAAATGTCACACACTGTCACATATAAATATGTGATATATAAAAGAAACAAATTCCATAACATTGTTTGACAAAATTAAACCTATTATAAATGCACAAAATAAAAATTAATAAATAGATTAATTAATTGATGGGATCAATTTCTCATTTCAATTATGATATTTTACTCTTGGGACAAGATCTAAATGTCGATTTAAAATGTAGAAATGTAGACGTATGAAATTTAACTGCTAGTCCGCTTTCGGAAGCAAAGTTAGGGTTACTACTAACTCCCTCTTCAAAGTCTCCACTCTTTCCTCAGCGTCAATGTCAATCTCCGAAAAAGGCAAAAAAGAGAGACCAGAAGCGTAAAAACTTGCAAGCTAGTCTGCATGTGGAGGCAGCTGTGGTTGTCAAATGCTAAGTCTGCATTGACAGGTAGGCTTTTGCTCTGAAAGGCTCCTTCCACTCAAGTAGAGCTTAATCACATGGGTTTTTTCCTGCAAGTGAAACCCCACCAGACCCAAACACTCACAGCAATGCTGAAGAAGCGTCAATCTGACAGCCTTTGCAGGGTTTGTCATGTTTGGCATCCATTTTTAATTAATCCCTCACTGTAAATCCCAAAGCATAAGGCAATGCTCTTAGCAGCGTTGACCTTATCGGATAAATTCAGCACAGAATAAACACATCACATGTGGACATGTGAGATCTTACTCATTCTCTCCATAGAAAGATTCATAAATAAATATCTTCATTCATACAAAGTTATGAAAACAGCTACTTTTCACTTTAAAATATTTTACAAACACTTTTATCCATGGCAACTTACATGGAATGAACACAGATCTTGCCTTCCCTGAGTTTTAAGCCCACATCTTTTGCTTTGCAAGTGCAGAAATGGCAAGGAATGCATTATTTAGGAAGTCTGTAAATTAGTGGTAATATATATATTTTTTTTAATATCTGTTTGTGGTTACATTCGCTAAATAAGTTTTGAAGATTCATGAAGATCCGTGTTTGAAGCAACAATGTGTGCCAAAGCTCAGATATGAAAGTTAAACGCTGTGTCCCTTTCTGCTCACCCACTGTTTTAGAAGGTTTTCATTGCTCTTGGTTTTTTTTTACCAACAGGAAATACCTCACAAGCGGAAAGCTGACAAGAAGATTGCAGATAGATTAGAGATCAGTGTTTGAGGTGTTTGGATTTCAATCATGGAGCAGGAGTTAATGAAACTCCCATTTCCCATGAAAATCTATGTTGAAGTCAAATCTCATTACCAGGTAATATCACCTGTACCACCTATCACCCATTCAGGGCCACTGCATTCCAAATGGGTGCCCTAAGCACAATTTATTTTTTTTTTTTAAAGCCAAGTTCAGCATGGAATATCTAAAAGATTATACAGTAAAATATTCTTGAACTTTGAATACTTTTCAATTTTTTTTTATGAAAAATGGAACCACAAAGTGTACACACTTTTTGTGTGTACTTCACACTAAACAAGGTTTTTCGCCAAAAAAATCCAAGTTCAAGATGGCACAACTCAAAAATGATACAAAAAAATATTACTAAATTTTTAACTTTGACAGTAATTAATACTTACTATAATGATGTAAAGGGTTTTTGAACGCATCCATAAGAGAAAACGAAAATGGAACCTCAACGTGTACCCAACACAGTTTTTGAGTGTACTCCACACTAAATGCTGTTTTCTCCCAAAAAAAAATCCAAATTCAAGATGGAAAAACTTAAAAATTATACCAAAAATAATGTAATTAAAAAATAACATTCGTTTTTATAAACTGATAAACCTCCTTATGTCTGCGTTTATTAAAATATCTGATAATTGCGATACTGTATAACTATACATTTACATATAAAAAAATCTATGAAAATAAACACATTTTTCTAATGAGACCAGTATTGAGTGCTTTTGTAATTACCACTGATTATACCTTAATTTATCTTTAACACAACACATTTATCAGCATCCATTACCATTTCCAAAACAAAATGAATAATTTTATTCTCTACAGATACACTGGGGATACATGGTAAATATCATTTCTTATAATAAATTAATTCTCACTTATTAATATTCAAATGTGTAACTGTTTTATATTCATCCATAGTTAGGGAACAGAACAAGTAAGGGTTAATAAATCTCAGCTTTAACCCTTCCACCCATCACAATAAACACTTTAATCTTCTTAAAAAGATTTAGGTCATATTTTATCAAAATAAGCTAAAAAAATCATAAAACTCTAAAGGTTTAAGTCTAAAGTTCTTCATTACATCGGGACTTTGCTTAGGTTTCCATCTCGCTGTGCATTCATTCTTAGTCCTTATTCACTCTCAATTCATTCGTATAAATCAGGGGTGCTCACACTTTTTCAGGTTGTGAGCTACTTTTAAAATGACCAAGTCAAAGTGATCTACCCGCTACAAAAATGTAAAACATCAATCAACAAATAATTATTTTCAACTTTGTTGAGAATTGACAAAACGCACATAATAATTAATTATTTACATTTTTGTAATAACGTGAGTTTAATTTGATGACTTGAACTGAATTGAATCATTAGAACAGTTGTGTGTGACCTGAATTTGATGATAATAGAGTGATTTTTATGGGAGCAATTGAGCTTTGATCCAAATGATCAAGAATTTAAAATGATGCTCTAATAAATTTTTCAATTTTTTATTGAAGCTGAGCTGTGCAGTACAATATACAGGTGAGGAGTGGCGTGTTGCTTGATTTTGGTTGTAATAGAACAATTTAGAATGAAGTTTTGAAGCATATTCTGGGTAAAACATTTTTGGATCTGGTAATTTGCAGACGGTCCCTAAGTGATTCCATGTCAGCGGGTTGCTCATAGACGGTAATGTGTTTCTGCGAATGCCGAGGAAAACTTGTTTTGATAAAAAATGTTTTATAGTTCGTCCTCTACATAACACAGATTAAAAATTATTTGTATTATTTGTTTACTAAGAACATTCTGGTCTCGAGCTATTGAGCAGAGAAAAACGAATCCGTGAATCTACAGCTAACTTTACTGAACTGTGACGGGATGGATGATCGGCTGATAATGTTTCGTAGCACAACTGGTCAATCACGATCGACGTAATGAGCACCCATGGTCTAAATGGAAACAAATGGAAACAGAGAACAATTTGTTTACAAAGTGGAATGGTTTTGTTTATTTTTACGAAATTGACGGCAATTTATTTAAAAAAGGAACAGCAAATATTGTGTTAAATGAGATCTTGGTGCATAAAATCTGAATTTCGAAATATTTTTAAATACACTATTTTGTCGATTCTGGATGTATGGTTTGCCTATTGACAATGAATGGAAATGAGCTGAAATATCCAATAAGAAAAGGTTCTATGGAAGCCTTAAATCAATTAAAATATGAAAATAATAGAAGCTGATCAATGAAACATGGTGAAATTAGCCGACGAGCCAATAAACTAAACAATGACTTTAAACATCCGGTCTCTTTAAATCTGACATTAAGCTGACAGATCCACTTCCGATCCCAAAGCAGCATCACCCTACTCCTTAATGAAAGGTTGACCTCAGATGGAGGTCAGATACAACAGGAAGCAGTGGGAAAAAAATCCATCCACCTCTTTTCTGACATGTCTGTCCATCATCTCGAGTCCAGAGCGCTAACTCTGACTTAACTGCCTATTACTGATGGTGGCCCATGTATCCTGCTGATGAGGAGGCGTGGGATTCAGAGCTCATTAATTCCTACAGGAAGGAGGAAATAATGAGGAAAATCAAGCCTGACTGCGAAAGATAGGCACAATGTCATTTTTCAATACCCCTCGCTCAAAAGCAATGTTTTGCTGAATCATTTGAATAATACGTAAATGTGACTCGTGAAATATCTCACAACCACATCGAGGACACATTTAAAACATTTGTATCCAGTCTCAAAAAAGCAGATGTTGTTAGCAGCACAATGTTTTTTCTAGTGTTCGCACACCTGGCTGTTTCTGGACGCGATCGTGATGTTTGATTGCTGTCTCTCCCTCTGTGGCTCTAAGCGTTACCGTCTTCGAGCAAGGAGAGTTTCACAAAAGACATTCAGCAGAGGTCACCTTTCCCACAATTCACTGGGGTCCCTGAACCACAGTCTGGCATGTCAACAACAGGGTGGCAGAATGGACTCCTGACAAGAGAGAGATTAAAAACTGAACAGTGGCTGAAAACTGAAAATTAGAAAAAGAGGGAGAGTTTGGAAGAGTGACTGAGTGAGGAAAGAGAGAGAGAGAGAGAGAATGAGAGAGAGAGGTTTCGGATATATCACTGGACTCTGCAAGCTTGTCAGATGTGTTTGATCATTTAAATAAATAAATTAAGATATGCAAATATTTTGTAATGTGAGAAATGTGCAAATGTAAGAAATCAGGAGGATTTTTAAGGTGGTAAAATAGTACAAAATCTGTAATTTACAACTGTAAATTACGGGCCGTTCATATGAAACACCTTTACATTGTTGTTAAATAACCTCATTGTCCATCCTCATTTGATGTTTTTTTTTAACCTACAGTGTGTGTGCTCATGATGTCATGGTACCCGGACGTGGCAGAGTGAGTGGCAAAAAGCCTGATTCATGCACAAGTGGAGAATGTGAGTCTGAGCCGTGGGAATGTTGAAAACGATTCATTCGATCAATGAAAATTGCAATGAAAGGTGTAGCAAATGTTTGCTGCATTTACTGTTTATGTATGTAGCAGACGCTTTTATCCAAAGCGACTAACAGTTCAGGAGAATCTGAAGAAATAACTGGAATCCAGGAGCTGAAATCTAGTTTCATGGTCACGATTTTGTAATGTCAACATAAATTACCATATCACCGTTTTGTAAATTAAATGTATCTTTACATAGTTTGTGTTGTACCATGAAATCCACCCAAATTTATTCAATGTCAAGATTATTATTATTTTTTTTCTTCTTTTAGGATATATATTTTGGCCCTAGAAAATACTCATATTTAAAGATCAACACAAAGCGTTCTTAAAGCAAAAGTTATGACTAGCTTGCTATATATATATATATAGCTTGCTAATGCTATATATATATAATACATAGAATTTTTTTTTTCCCCCAGTACTAAACACTCTCTCCGAATGTGAGCTGGTGGCAGGAAAACAAAGATTTGTTGTGAGCTAGGTGAGCTCTGATTGTTTAAAATTATGCACACAAGAACGTATTCTGAATAAAAATCTAAATAAATTAACAGATAAAACCGCAGCCTTAAACGATTTAGATTTTTTTTTTGCGTCTGTGATTAATTGCACAGCCCTACTTTCAAGCTAAATTAAGTTGTGGCATTTTGAAAATAAGCTTACACAAAAATAAACATACAATCTCTACACTTGTACATGTTTCTGTTTTTGCAGTATATCTAGTACAAAGTAAAATACAAATAATTAAAAAGATACTAAATTGCTTGGCGGAGTATTTCACGGCAGGAGTTCTTTTCTGGAACAGCACTGGTGTAACTCTCATGTAAATATCAGAAAACCACTTTCTGGCCAAATCGCCATATTCGTAGAAAGTTTAAAGTTGAGAGTGTATTCATTAGAATTCCCCAAGGTTCTCCAGTTTTGCAATTTTAGACCCAGTGGCTCGTTTTGCCACCCAGTCCGGCTCCATCTCCGTGATGGGGTGTGGCCTGGTGGTAAAGTGATGTAAATGCAAATTCTCTATTTAGATATATTTTAGCATAGCTTAGCATAGATCATTGAATCCAGATAGACAGGTAGCATTTATATATATATATATATCTTGTTGTAAAGCCAGCGGAAGGCCGGAATGTATTAATTTGGTAACAAACGGCGTCCCTGGGTTTTTAAATTAGAACCAAACCGGAGCTCCAGCGCTAGCATGCTAACACAGGAATCTCTTTGTTCTTTGCGCGTGGATTTAGAGCATTTTAACAGTGTTATTCGTTGTTCAGCATTGGGGCTTGGATTAGAAGGTGAGTGAAACATTATCTTGTGAAATATTTTGGGGAAATATGTGTTTTATGTGGCGTTAGATGTGTATCAATGACGATACGGGGCGTATGCTAATGCTATTTGGATACGTGGTGTACGTGACTTCCTTAACACACAATGTTTATGTTTAGCCATCCTTAAACAAAGGATTGCAACTTCAAACTTCATTATCCGGTAACCTAAGAAGCTCGTTTACATTTGTCGAACGGATGGGATAAATGGATTGCAATCTTAGGTTGTTGGCGAAGGTTTAACTCGACCTTGGTAAACAGATGGACCAGGAACGAAGTGAATATATATGTGTATACATAGCACATGTCCATTGTGAAATCAATGCAAATCTCATGGGAAACAAATACCCTTTGAACTCTGGTTGCAATCCACTAAAACAACACAACTTGGTGCCAGTCACTGGCTGTTTTTAAATGTTGTATCCATGCAGGTATTGGTTTTTCCAAATAAAGTAGCCAGTGAATCATTGATATTAAAAGAAAACTGTAACGGCTGCTGTAGGTGGAGCGAGTCACGTGAAGAATTAAGCCTGAAGCCTGTGTGTCTGCATCACACCCATGACCCGACAACATCTGTTCGACTGTCAATCTCATACCCCCACCTCATCCTCATCTCAGACAGGGTGCTTCTTCTTTCCGCCACCAGAAAGCTTGCCCTGCTCACATGGTTAGCCAAGCTGCTGACATTTGTTAGAGTGTTTATGTGGAAATAGATTGCATTTTTACAACGAGGTACGTCTGTGCAGCGCTCGAGCCATCTGCACCGGCACAGCAGCTGAGCCTTCCATAAAAATAAGAGAAAACAACTAAATGTCACTACGCAAAAACCCAGTTGGCTTTGAAAGCTTTGCACCTCTACCTGGATTAGGATTTGGGAAACAAAGCCAGGTGACAAAATTCCAGGCATTGTGTTTGTGGACTGCCACAGCATTCCTTTTTTTTGTTCAGTCTTCGAAAGTGTGGCATTTGATCCTGCAAACAGGCCTGCTGAGGAATCACCTCTGCACACACTGAAGCCTTTCCATGGAACACAAGAGCAGGGCATTTCTGTCAAAAAAATACCAGCAGTCCCATGGGAGGCACCATTCACTTCTATCAAGGAAAAGACAGAGTGAAGGTTCGGGCTATCAGCCGCTCAGCCAGCCTCTTATCATTATCAGCTCCTGTGGTTTATAAAGAAGGAAGTGACCACACCAAATTCAAACTCTTATTATTTTCTGTTCACATTTTATTCCTGGAAAAATGTTTTTATTTTACACAAATGGATTTTCAAGTTTCAAGTCCAAATTAAGACGTTTGAAGGAGCCATATAATGCAAAATACACATTTTTATTGCATGAAGTTGTCATTTGTGCATGTTTTGTCATTTGAATTCACTTTTGGGGAGCTCAAAAAGGCCTGAGAAAATGATTCGCATCACTGATTAACGTACCAATCAGATTAACGTACCATAGAGTTTAAGAAAAACATCTGAAAGTGTCTGGGTTAGACTCTGGGTGACTGATTGCTGAAAAATTTAGACTGATTGCTCTGCACAGATATTTTTTTTTGCCAGAAAGGGTTTGCTCAGAAGGGGTGATAGTGGTGGATAGCATAGTAGTGAGTGGAACGGGATTCAATGGTGCATTTTGGGGAGACGAGTCAAAGACTTTTTCGTGAAATATTGTACTTTGTAAGTTTTGAAAGATGCAGTACACATCTAGAGAAGTCCAACTTTGATTCCAAATGCTTTGAAAAATGCAAAAATATTGCCCCTTTAAAGAGCATTCATCCATCCTGTGTCACACGGAAATGCACCAGTGACAAAAAAATTGATATCACGTTTTCTATTTTTATTAGTTGATGAAAATATCTGTGTATTTCAGTTTTTGGTTGATTTGAACGAAAACCATAGGAAAAACTCATTGAAAATCCCCAAATGAATGAATAAGATGAATTGGAGCAAAAACAACTTGATGAAAGAAGAAAAAAAAATCCTATTACACGTACTGTAGCACTTTCTGTTACAAAGTATGGGATTAAAATAGCAGCAAAATAATTTACAAATAGATTGAATTTGCAAATGCGTGTCTCGATCTGCAAATGTGTATCAAGAAGGGATGCAAAGGTACACAAAGCTTGCGTATTGGAATTTAAACATTGAAAAACCACGGTTTTCTGTTTCTTTTCTGATGGCTTTGCAAATTGTACTCTTTTTAAATCATTGTTTCTATAGATCACATGAACAGATAAATAATGGCCGTGTTATAAAATACACGTTATTTTGCTAAATCAAACATCAAGACACATCTACAAAAATGTAACTTTAAATTAAAACAATAAAATAAACTTTTGTAGCACGGTGGGCATGAGCTTCCTCAGCAACAAGTGGATTAGCGCAGGAAGAGCAGGATTTAAGGTAGGCAAAAATAACGGGTACCTAGGGGTCCTGAAACCAGGAACAGCTGTCTGAAGATGGATCAGATAAGCATTTGAGATTCATATGTTGCCTTAATTGCATAAATACATCTAATAAACATTGCTGCACATGGTGACATCTTTGTTTATCGTTCTTTTACCATCTTTGTCATTTTGTCAACAAACCATAGGTTTGAAAAAGATGAAGCCGTCACTTCACTGGTGGAGTAAAACACGTCAAGCCCCCTGGCCTTCAACTTTAGTGCTCACTGATTGGATATTTACTTGAAGGTGGAGCTCACTGATTGGATATTTACAAGAAGGAGCAGTTCACTGATTGGATATTTGCTCGCAGACACACCATCTGCCTTCTCACATGTGAAACTAATATTAATACATACAGGAGTTATTCAAATGAAGAACCAGAAAACAGCGGTTCACAAGGGCGTATTAAACCGAGGAGGGTATACCAAACGGTTTTGTGGCATCCCTAGTATCAAGATGTGTGTCTCGATCTTCTAATGCTTATTTTGATTTGAGTATTTCTAAACACTCCACACATTCACATCATTTTACAGATCATGCTCCCTAACATCCAACTAAGAGTCTTATCAAAATACACATTTGCAGATCGAGACACGCATTTGTAAATAATATTGCTACAATTTCAACAGATAAACAAATTGTTTATCACTGATTTGTAACTCGATCAGAATCCATTGAGGTTTTTGCTAAAAGAGCAAATGTACACATAACTTAGGTGAAACTCAGCGTATGGAGAACTATCGGTGCGTGCCTCAGCTCTGATTGGGTTAGGGCTATTTCACACAGCTTTCCTGTGGCTCAGTCAGTAGAGCATTGAGCTAAGAGAGTAAATGTCCATGGGTTCGAGCAAAACTGACCAAATGTGTTAAAATGTAAGTCACTTTGGATAAAAGAATCTTCCAAATGTAGAGCTAACCAAACCAAATTCAAAACCTAGAATCATTACCAGCAATCACTACATTCATATATGAACAACAACAAAATAAATGCTAAAGACTGCTTTTATATTGTTTGGATCCACATCAATCGAGTAGCATTGATTGAAGAAAAGATTGCAATCCTTATAATACAGTTCAGACAAGAGATGTGCAGATTTCAACAAAGAGCTCAACACATTGCAATGAATATTTCTTTTTCCGTAATTATGCGTATTTTCAACATCTGAAATTCGAATAAGATCTACTTAAAAATACTTGCAACCTTCGGAACTCATAATTGGAGCGCAATCATGCATTGTATTAATGCTGTATGCAAATCGCTGTATACACACTAACTTCTCTTGCTGAGCTCCCTGTAGAGCACATCCATGAGGAGAAATGGCCAAAACATGCAAACTCTTTGTTTTTCACCATCAGCACGAGGACTGGCAGTGGTTCTTCTGCCATCCAAACTATTTACTGCGCTGAAGAGATGCTTTTGGAGGGCGGTATGACACGATGCACACTGTGCTTGTGAAAGACACCAAAGCTTGAATGCTCATGTTTTTACTGTCCTGTGACCTTCCTCCGTCACATGAACACAGCCAACAGAAAGTAATCACTTGAAAACTGATTTAGATTCACTAGATTTGTTTTTACACACTAAAAGTACCCAATGTTCTGTAGGGATTCCACTGAAATCTGTATTCTCTGAATGGAGCACTTTCAGTCTGTGAGCTCTCGTTTTCTCTTATAGAATGTCCGTCGATGGGCACTGGGTACATGAGGAGAAAACGGTTTTCTAAGTGAAAACGGATAATGATCACAGTAACGTCTCATTTTTTCTAAATTTTCCTTTCTATTCATGAAAATGAATAAAATAAAATAATTGATGAGTTTACTAAAATATATTAAATATGCACATTTTATTGTAATTGCATAAATGTATGCATCAAATATTAAAATCCATTCATTCATCATACATTCTTTCATTTTCCAACCCATTTATTCCCTTTTTTGGCGTCACGGCGGTCTGCTGGTGCCTATCTCCAGCGCACATTGGGTGAGAGGCAGGGGTACATCCTGGACAGGTTGCCACTCCCTTGCAGGGCAACATTCACTCACACATGCACACCTAAGGGGAATTTAGATTATGCAAGCACAGAGAGAATATGCAAACTCCTTCCAGGAAGGTCTCCAGGAAGCCTTGAACCAACAACCTTCTAACTGGAAGGCCGCAGTGCTACCCAGTACACCACCGTGCCACCCAATATTAAAATGATATATTCTATTTTAGGGAATGTGAAATATTATATAGCATATTTGAATTATTAATAGCATATTTCATTATTATAGTGAAAATTTTTGATTATGGAAGTAAATGATAGTTGCAGCTAGGTTTAAAAAATTGCAAAAAAAATCAATGTGATGTTTCTTAAACCCATACAACTTTTCCCAATGTTATGTAGGGTTTTCTCTCAACAGAGCCCATTCAGTCTGTATGCAAGAGCTTAAGGTACAGAAGTTTCTTTCTATTCGCGAAAATAGCAAACAAAAAAAATCTTTTATTGAAGATATATAAAATCTTTAATCATTAAATATATAAAATCATTAATTACAAAATCGCTGAAATGCGCACATTTTGATCAGTATAGCTCCAAAGCCTTTGCACAAAGAGCTGCATGAGTTCAGATCATAAAGACTGGCTTCACAGAGGTTAAACAGGACACAACAGCAGCACACTGAAAAATTGATTTTTTTTGAAGAACATACGAAGCTGGCAAACCAAATCATCAAATAAGCAGCCTCCTTCTGCGCCTCATGTACGGGCACTCGTGAATATTATAAATGTCAAACCAACTGACGTGAATTCTCCAAATCTGTGCTTTTGAAAAGCATGACGTGTAGACTAAAGAGAAGAGGCTGAGTTTGATTCCTGAGATCAAAAGCCAGCTCAGGATGCTGATTTCAGAGAAGGCTCTGTTGCTTAGCGCAGACATGCTAAAAGCTCCCTGAGAAATGAACCAGTCATGAGCATTCAAAGAGACTGCAAAGCATTCTGGGAAGTTGAATTACCTCAATTTTTAATTCTTTCCTTTCAGAGTCAGAGTGCTTCAGATCTCATATTTGTGCTGCATTCAAAATAAATGGATATTGATTATAGCATAGGTGCTGGTAAGGCTGGGAGGAATGGATTTTACCAATTCAATTGAGTTTTTTTCATTAGTTTGTTTGAATTAAAATCTTTTTTTGTAATCATCTACTGATGCTCTTTTCTCTGATCATGTAGCATCAAGCTGGATTGGACCCCTCAACTAGGCTTGGGCAGTATCCCCTTGGTATCCCGTATTACTTGGTATCCCGAGTGACCATGGTTTAGTTCTGTAGGCTACACGACCATAGGGAAGACAGTTCCCCGAAAGATGCGTCTTGCTGCTGACCAATTTATCAAGATGCAGATTTCATTTTGCAGCAGAGCCAATGCTACCAGCACCTTGTTAAAATTCACCTGTTCCATCAAAATAAAAGCAATAAGTCAGTCTAGAATGTATATATTCTACACATTTTGTAATTTTCAGCTTTTAAATGAAAAATTTCATGATATTCTAATTATGTTAAGTGTAGAACTGGTTTCAGGAACAGATTCATGACTAACTGTACTCCACCTATGTGCTAACCTAAAGGTATACAATAGGCTGCAGAGAATCCATACTTTGCAAAAATATGTTTTACAAAAAAATGGACTATGATTTTAACGTTGAAAGCATTTAAAATGATTTGCTACCGGAACATATGACTGTCCTAAGAATGGGCTTTTCATGTGATGGGGGAGCTTCCTGACGTTAGTGAGAAATAAACAGAGGAAATGAAGCGTCTGGCAGCAGCCGGAGAGAACAACCTCCTCCAGCAAATCAATTCACACATTGGTTTCCTTAAGGCATCCAATAAAATCTCCCACACTCAAATTAATCTTGATCAAATTCAGCAGAAATACACTGAATACAGATATGGAAACAAGTGAATTAGTTGAAAATGCACAATTGATGTAATGCTGACATCAAACAGGACCAAACTAAATGCTGGAGAGCTTAATTTTGGTAGAATCTCATGAAATAATGCATATGAATCGCATATAACTAATTAGCGACTAAAATCAGGAATAGAATGTGGATTGACTTTCTTAGTGAAGCCTGTGATTCTCTTCATTTGTGTCTAGTTGGCTAATTGCAGTGACTCATTTCCATAAATACTTTGGAGTATTGATGGTAATTAGCTTTATCTGGTTCCTAATGAGTGTGCTTGGTTTGATCCTAGGACGAGGATTCAGATACAGAGTTTCTCCGTCAGTGTAGAGAATCTGCTGAAGTTTAATATGAACAAGTACTATGTAGAAAGTAATGAGCTCCCTAAGACCTCGGAGCGCAAAACTGATCCTATAATTAACTATAAGCAAAAACAACAAAAAAAAACACACTCATCAAAATAATTATAATATGGTAGACTTTGATTAGTAGCTTGGTATAATGGTGTGCCAGACACATCTTGAGGAGTCAAGACTATCTGTGGGCAAAAAGAATGGCTTTAACTCTTTAAAGACGTGGCTTGCCTTCAGAATAACCAGTTACACTACTATTAATCAATTTTATTTTCAGTTTCAGTTAACAAATCACAGGAAATGATAAAGCAACTGAAATCCAACTGCGATGTGGCACACATCTTCAAAAGCAACAAGTTAAAGAATTGCTATAAAGAGTGCTATAATGGCATTTGATGGTCTTTAGTTGGCGATGCCATTATGCAGGTCACCTACTCCACCTCCTATCAATCGTCAGATGCTGCAGATGGTATGACAACCCAATTCTGATTGACTGAAGGAAGGATGTCCTTCAATTATTAATGTTGTTTGGTTTTTCTGATACTAAACCGCTATCCCAAACCTAACCCCAACACCAGTTCTGGAAGTACTCACTGTTTACGTATGGGGCAGTGGGTGCCTTTGTTTTAATATATTGGGAGAATTTTGGACATTTTAACTGAAGCTTTGTGCTCTTAAGGTCATTATTATTAATCCAGAATAAACTTCATATTGGCATGACCAGCAGAACCAATTTGGTGGAGCGTTTCAGTGATATTATCAGATTATAGGGCTTATTAGGATGTTTGGTTTTGTTTTATATACCTTCCTTGGTTCTAATGTATTAATTGTACAAGAAATTAGAATTACTTCTGAAAATGATGTGAGAGAATGTTGTGTGTTGCTAACTATTCAGTGAATAAGCTAATGCTGAGGAGTTACGCTGTTGGTGGTACTTTTGTATTGCTGTGAAACTCAATCTGATAAAGCTGTTTTAGAAGAGCTTCTGGTCGCACCTGTTGAGAGTTGGTCGCAACTTCCCATTAAAGCGGAAATTGTTCCTGTATTTAAGAGAACGGAAACACAAAAACAATCTTTTGACTGACATTAACATTAAAGAAAATAGCTATGGGTTGTAGTTGCTAACAATCGCAACAGGTACGACCAGGCCTTCCAGTTTGTAGTTTGTCGGTTAGTTGGCTCACCGTTGACGTTCCTGGAAGGAGTTGGCATATTCTCCCGGTGCTCACATGTGCAAATTTCCCCCACAATCCCACAAACATGCGGTTATGTTAATTGAATAATCTAAATTCCCCTTAGGAGTGAATGTGTGTGTTGCCCTGCGATGGACTGGCGGCCTGTCAAGAGTCTCTTGTCCAATGTAAGCTGGAGACCCTAGAAGACCCCTGTGACCCCAAAAGCAGGCAGGAAAATGAAGGAATGAATGGGAAATTACCAGAAGAGGCTGCATTCAAAATCTGATGCATTGTCAACTTAAACAGAAAATAGAATCCTGCACACAGTGATGGTGAGGTATGACCAGTGTACACAAACAACTAAATCCATTTGCACATCTATCGGCTCATATGACTGGCTTCAGGTTGCTGCAATTCAGAAAGGTGTGATGATCTGCGAACTCCTCTGAAGATGACCAAGTATGATCACGCTTTTGAGGTGTTCAACGATTATATTTCCCCATTAGATGTCACATGGTGTCAGAAGGTGATGAAGTTCTATTTATGTTGGCTTGTAAACAACTCTAAACGCATTGCCTCCTAGTTATCAGTTTGTGTCAGAACATACCAACAACTGTGCAAAAGTATTTGATTGCTTTAGAAGGGTTAAAAATGGATCACTGACTTCTAATGACCATTGAAATATAAAGGAAAAGTGCAAAGAAAATATCTTCAAGGTGATACATAGCTTTGCATCTCCGCTTGCTTTTTCTCCACCGTTGTAATCTGACCGGCCATGAGTACAGCGCCGTCTGGGTGCAGGAAAATGTAGGCTGCGGACTGCAGCGGTTACACCACTTTCCCGGACCCCTACCTCATCCTACAATCTTCTCTTCATGTATTTTTCTATGTGCTTGATTGCAATGGCTTTTTTTTAACCTACTCTACACTGCCCTTTGAATGGACAGGGCGGAAAAGGCTCTTTTTTTAGCTACTTTACCCAATGTGTATCCATTTCTCTGTTTCTCTCTTAAATGCTACCTCTCAACACTGGTGACAAGTGTATGTGACAAATAAAGGTTTCTCATCATACATCACAGACAAATTGTATTGTTAATTTTTTTATGTGTAATCATAGTGACAAATAAATGTATTACAACACTCACAGCTCCCTAGTAACCAAACTTTAGCCTATCAACCAAAGTTTCAGTACCCTATCTCAGCTTTGGCAACCATTTTGACATTTTACTATTTCAGCTAAGAAAAATCATCAAGACTTGGGGTGGTTTAAATCAGTCATATTGGCATGGGAAACTTTGTGTGATGTCACTGACTCCTCCATAGCAACCAAAAATTCTACCTTGACAACCAGTCCATTTTGCCTACGAAAATACTTTTAAATAGATGCCCTTTAGTTATTAATAATATTTTGATCACAACAAACTCAAATGGTTTAAATCTTAACATGGTTTGTTCTCAAAAAGAAAAGGGACAAAGGAACATATTCACCTCTACGGCTGCGTCAATGATAATGTATTTTACAGCGGTCATCACATCCTATTAGATTATCATTAACTGTCATTTACTTCTGTTAGGTTATGGAGCAGGATGCATTATGGTTCAGACCGTACTGTGATAATTAGACCAATCTTTCTTTGAATTACTTCCACTAATGTATTCTGCCTGGTGTCTAGTCAAAGAGATGGTAGACACAACAATAATACTTATTATATTTCATATATTTCAAATAGATTTTAAAAAATTCTGGAAGCTAGTGGTAAAAAAAAATAGTATTTTTATTGTGATGGCTACAAATATTCTTCTATTCATGTTCAACAGAATAAATACATTCAAAATGAGAAAATGTGAATGAATTTATCGGGTTAATACTCACTTTTATGAAAATCACAGAGCAGCTTTATTTCTTGTGGACTTTGAAGGCAAAATCCAGCTCAGCGGGAAACGTGGTTGGAGAGAATTTAAATCAAAACCCCAGAAATCCATTCAGAAAAACATGAAAATTATGGGTTGAGGCCAGAATTATTAGGGATTCAAAACGCACGGCTGGGATTAGCAGAAAAATCTGGCAACCCCTGAAGTGTATTTAAATTAGCTTTGAAAAAATAAATAATTGTTTGGGTCATTTACTAATTCTACTAACAGAGGTGAACAGAATTCAAAATGCAGTTCATGTTGAGACCATAACTTAAACAGCTCTTAAAATATTGGACTTGGTGACCAATCTGGTCATTTCTTTTCATTCATGGAATGAAAACCTTTGAAATGGCCTTTTCACGGTGAGATGACGAATGCTCTACAAATCAACATAAATAGGTCTTCATTCTTTGGATTGGCTCTGTCTCATTTTCTTCAGGCATTCTTCAGTGAAAGTCTGGATTGCTAAATGTCAGACTAATTTCAAATTACATTGACAATCAAATATCAAGTAACGGTAGCAAAACCCACAAATACAAGAGCCAGGTGTCTACAAAGGTGTCGATGTCATAGAGATTTCAGTGAAGCAATCAGTTTATCCCATATATTATGTTTTTAATTAAGGAATTAGATCAAACAACTAATCTCAGAGACAAACATAGTAGCAAGAAAGGTATTATCATAGGTGGAAAACATTCATCAGAAAGAAAGGAAGAACTGGCTGTGCAAGGAAAAGAGGAAAATGAACACAGTAACGTTTCAAAGAGCCAAACCACATTTCACAACATCAATGTCAACATTGCACAGACAAAAATCAATAAGCAGGAGCGAGATGAGAGTGCCCACTGTCATCACAGAGACAGAGATAGACGCTTATTCCTCAACACACCCTGCTTGCTCACTTAGACACAAAAACAACCTGCCTCCTCTTTCTTGGGTACTAATCGGTTTGTTAAAAATTGATTCTTACATTAACTTATTGCCGTTTTTACTTATAACACATTTCATTCAGAAATGGAGTTTCTTATAAATCATCCAAACTGGATTGTTTTTGAAGTCAGCATGAATCGGTTGTAAGTGCCACATGATCAGCTCTGTAAAAAATGTATTTAATTCCACCAATGTGACCATTTTGATCAGCTTCATCAGTTTGAGGTTCACAGCAATACAAATGTACCACCAACAGCTTAACATGACAACATAAGCATGATCACTGAACAGTTCACAGTGCAGAACATTTAGTACACCCCCAGTCTCATCAATGGTTGCAATTTGGGGCATAATAACATGCCCATTTCAGAACATGTACAACACAATTAAGGCTAATGTACAATAACACAAAATTACTTTAAAAAATCCCATATTCAAAGGTGAAGTGATGATGTCAATACGAATCTCCCCCAATCAGAAACGAAAGAGAGAATCTACTGATCATAAGAACAAGAAGCTTGTTCGGGATTAACGATACAATGAAAGTGGCACGTTGTATATGGATTGGTGTTATCACTATTTGTTAAATATCGACGGTTTTAAAAAACTCCTCTTTCATCCTTCGACGTGGACTAGCGGTCTCGTGGACTTGAAACACAACTGCTCTAAATGTTTGGACTTTAGTGCGATGAAAACTGATGGGAAAGGGAAGTAGAACTCTTAAACTAATAAAAGTGTGTGTACTAAAACACCCACATCCTCACTGAACAGGAGAAAGTGACTTCTTTCGATGTTCGGCTCACAGTTCGTTTGTCTTGTTTGTATTCTATTGATTCCCCTCTCCTATGGATTTTTTAATAAATTATGTAATATCACAGAAATATGGCAGCTTTAACAAAAGTAACTGCACCCCATTAATCAAAACGCTGCATGATTTGATCTTTTAAATTACAAAACATTATTGGGTAGAAAAATTGTATTATTTCTCCTGTAATAATAAAAATCAATCCGTTCGCCTCATACGATAACAATATTGTCACAGATTGGGATCACAGCCTCACAATAGGCTACAAATAAACAATGCTATATTACTGTAATTAAGAATGTTTGTTTTTTTTTCACAGAAATTGTAATTTAGTGAGTGAATTGGTGTTTTAGACACCAATCTATCTGAACTTTACTGCACTACTTTTCTTCAACCTAACTTTACTACCGGTACTTTATTTTTTCATGCATTTTTTTCTTACGTTGATCGGCACCTATCCTATTCAATCAAATTCCTTACAAAGAAACGAACATCCCAAAAATGAGGATCACATCACATCAAAAACAATCTTTAATTTCTTTTATCGTTTCAATTGTCAGGAAAATAGTTGAATGTTTAATTATGGCACAGTTATTCTCTCGCATGCTCTCTATTTTACTCTTGCCCCTCTATTTTTTCTCCTTCTGTCTTTCACTACATCTTTCACTTTTCTTTTCTCTTTGCTATCTATTTTTCTTTCTCTCCCTCTCCTCTACTCTCTTTATCTCATTGTGCTGTAATTCTTTCTTTTGTTCTCTCAATTTCTATCGCTTTACTCTATCTCTCACTCTCTCTCTCGCTACTCTTATTTGGACTTTGAGTCGTATTTAGAACAGATTCGTTTACTTTTTTGGCAAGAACAGTAATTGTGCTTTTACTTGAAAATGCTATTTCCGTACTCTTTACACCACTGCTCATCTCCAGAGTGATTTTGGTTGAAAAGTAATGGCTCCAGCAGCTGAAGAAAGACACAAGTGAGGACAGGAAGAGAAAGAAAGACGAATGGAAGTCAGGACAGGACTCTGGATTCTGTTTCAGGTTCAGTCTTTCTTCCCACATTCACTTCAACCTTTAAAACGCACTGCTAAGTTACAACAGTATGAAAAATAATGGTAACTTAACAAAAACTTTAATTCATCATCCTACAGAATATTTCAAATGAATGGAGCAAGGAGGATAAATAATTTGAAATTCATGGTGTTTGTTTCATATAATTTGGATCAAAATGCATTATTCTGTAATTTGTTTCTAATTCACAATTACAATTTTGTATATTTTATCCACATGTTATAATATCTAATAACACACAGAATGTACAAAAAGAGCAACGATCCTTTTAGAAGTTCTCCCTCTCCTTACCCAGAATGCATTGTTGAAGAATGAACCAGGTGTTTTTCACTCTCTCTGCTCTACAGACTCTCCCAGCTCATTTCTAATGCAATGAAGCTCAACAATGACCACCCACAAAAACAATTTGCCCTGCATTCTAGTATGGGGAAATAATACCCAGCTGTTTGTAGCCTTCTGAGCTCCAGAAGTAAGTCAAGAACCTAATCCATAAATCATAAAATAGATTCTACAAAGACTTGAAAAGCAAAACCTTTCAATGTAATTATCGAGAGAAACGGAAACTAAAAAATATGGGCACCATTATCCAAATACCACAATCTTCAAATGCAACATAAATAGGTCATTTTCCAGAGAGGGAAATGGGGGGCTGTTGAGCCAGCCCTCTTTTCCATGTTTTCTTCATGAGGTCTTTCAAAGAAGATCAGCATTGCATCATTTTATAGTCCTTTACATAATTTAAATAACATCAAAGCTGAAACAATAACAAATGAGCTGTAACAATGATTCAGGTCGACTCATTAATCAATCTAATAATTAACATCTAAAAACCTCAACAGACCTATACATAATGTTTTTGAAGATGCTGATTGTTCTGGAACATCATTTCAGAGGTTCCAGTTTGACAAAAATAGAAAGACACCACCATTCACATTGATTCTTTTAAGAAGAACATGTCTGATTTGCTTTTATAGCTCAACTGGTCTCATGATATAAACGTTTAACAGTATTTTAGATAGTGCTTGTTTTATATTAAAGAAAGTAAAGTGAAAGACGATTTTTGTCACAGTTCATGAATCAACATCAATTGCCATAAACTTTAAATGTCAGCCTTTAAGAGAATATGTAGTTTAATGCAACCCCCACCCCCCAATTGAAGCAGGAAGCAGTTACTGGATATTTTACAGTACATTATTATTATTATTTGCTTGTTCTATAGATCTAACTAGTATCAAAACAAACACAGGCGCTAACTAAAGCCCCACTAATAGAATCTCTCAGACAATCAGAGAACTGTTCAAGTCTCGAAATTTAAGATGTTTTGGACAAATTTCAGGGACAAAAGAAACTGATTTCATGGAGGACAATAAATAAATGCTATATAAAATGTAATTGATCCCCTAAAATGACATGTTGATGGGGGAAAAATATTTTTATGCCTTTTGCGTTGTCTTCGAAACATTTGTGCATTTCCTCCTAAAACATTTTTGCGACCCCTTGTTTAGTGCAATCCCTTCATGTCACTTTCTCCTTTTTTAAGATTTATTTTTGGCTGCTTCTTTTACGATTTATCGGAGGCCGGGTCACATTGTCTCTTCACTGTGTCCTAGTTCTTCGACGGGGTCTCTTTCCAGAGAGACATGCCTGGAACAACTCCCCGGGAAGACCTCCAAGAGGCATCCAACACAGACAAGAGCCAAGCAATAAATTACCTTAAATACCGTTTTTGGCAATTGTGATATCATGTTTTACTACAACCCCAGATAATTTTTAAAAAAGTAAATGTAAATGTAAAATGTTAAATATTGGCATTTTTTTACTTCAAAAATTAAGAACAAACAGTTTTTATGTTTTATAATAAAAGTAAAAAATTTTAAGACCAAATTAAAAAATCATAAATCGCCCAAAAAAGCAAAGACAATGTCAAAATAATGTGAAAATTGAACCAAAAAACAGCAAAACCCTATCTTAAACTGTATACACGGTTCAAATTTTTTGTTCCATTGTGCTTTGTTTGTCCCAGAACTTTGAAAAACACAAGCCATATTACAGGTCTTGTACTTCCAAACTTTATTCCTTCTTTTCACCACCAGA
This sequence comes from Danionella cerebrum, assembly GCA_007224835.1. Classification (NCBI taxonomy): domain Eukaryota; kingdom Metazoa; phylum Chordata; class Actinopteri; order Cypriniformes; family Danionidae; genus Danionella; species Danionella cerebrum. Next base: position 272,121 of record SRMA01027250.1, on the reverse strand, counting down.
TGGCACTGATGGCACCGATTTGGGATCTGTAAAATGAAACTGAAAGACGATCACACATTTGCTTAGACTTTAATTTGAAATACCTTGCAAATGTATTTCACATTAACTGTGAATACAGTGGTACCCCGAGATATGAATGCTTTGAGTTACGAAATGTTTGAGATACGAAAGGTCTCACAGAAAATTTTTTGCGTCGAGATACGAAGAAAAATTCGAGATACTAACAATAACAAACATTTCTGCTTTATTTTCCACTTATTTGTCTCACGACCCGCTGAACTTTGGTGCCGTAATGTTTTCTGCCATCTGTTCCACCTCCTTCGACACATCGCCTCACTCTCAGGGTAAGGTTTACATTTGTGAACATATTACGTATTTTGCCGTTGCACAGATTAGGCGTTTTACATGAAAAACTTCATTCGAGATACGAATTGTTTGAGATACGAACGCCACCCTGGAACGGATTACTTTCATATCTCGGGGTACCAATGTATATCAAAATAAATATACGTCATAACTCTAGTAATGTTTGTTGAAAACCAAAAATCTAAAAACTAAAAACCTTTTTGAAACCTACACAGTATGTCTGAAATCAAAAATTACATAGATGAACCACGCCGTTCCTACTTAATTCAAAACAGATGATTGGCACATGCACCGGTCGACGCAGAGAAGGGTTCAGTAATGATAAAACAGGTGAAATAATATTTATTGACAAAATATGCTACAAACTTGTCATCATTGCTAGAATCTTGGTTAATTGTCAGCCTACAATACACTCAATGCTCCTGTTTCAATCCGCAAAGTTCCAAAACTGGAATGGAATCTGCTTTTGTTAGTAAACAATTTCCTCCTCGTGTCAAGACAGTTAAAAGTCTGCATTTGACCTTGAGCTTTTCTCAGCAGTGAAGCAGCAGGCTGAGATTTCAAGGTGAGATGTCTCATCAGCTCACCTCATTCGTCAAAGCAGACATTTCCGTCCACATTCAGCAAACACTCTCACTTCACATGCTCAAGCAAACCCTGGGAAATCATGTACGCTCGCTCTCAAACACCTCAAAGCCTCGCACATGCAAATCAATTTTTCATCCCTCAATCCTGCTCTCTCCTCATGTGAAAGGAAGAGGAAATTGAGGTCACGCTCCATCAGAAACTGATCGGCCTTGGGTGCTCTCATTGAGTCTGGTGGAGCAGAGTGAGTAGAAGGAGAGAAAGATCGTCAGCTGTCGAGCGTGTTGGCTCTGTCTCTTATCGAGTCTAAGTGGAGTTGATGCAACCCAGGAGAAACTAGAGTGACCTATGGTGGGCGAGAACTTGAGAGAGAGAGATGGCTCCCATGTAAACAATGACATCGAGCTGTGTGATAGCGTGATGTGACTCCGAAAATGGACGGACGTAGATAGACATACAGTGCTGGTCAATGATGCAGCCTCGGGTTTATCAGGAGGTGGGTGGGTGGATGATGGATGCAGAGAACATTGGATATTAAAGCACAAACTATACACTGAAAACTGACCCAATGATTTAATTAATTTTTTTTTTAAGTTTTCATGAAATGCATATAACGCTAAATGTACAAAAGGTCACAGATTTGATCCCGATGAGTGGAGTTTGAATGTTTGATCGACGTACTTTGTTTTGCTTCGGCAGTCTGACATGGATCTGACAAGATGTGCTGAATTTAAAAAGCATCGAGGAGGTCATTTTAGTGTGAATGGCAACCTCTTGTACGTAGCAAAAAATAAACAAGTTATTTTCTTTAATTTGGACTTTTAAGGTATAGACTATTTGGGTTGTTTTGAGAAAACATTACCTACATTTCCTCTGAAGGAAAAAAGTGTTTATTCTAATCATTCACTTGCTTGAAGTAAATGCTATTCATTTGCTTATTTTTGATGTAGCCACTAAACATAAAACTAGAATCTTAAAAACACGAATTTTTAACTCAAACATCTTCTTACTTCAAGAATATTACAGACGACTTATTTTAAGAAATCGATGTTAATTACTGATAAAAAAAACCCTCTCAGAACATGATAAAATACTTGAATGTAGTAAAAATACAGTAAAATGCTTGAAAACAAGCAAAAAAATCTGACAATGGAGTAGAGAAATCGGTCAAATTTTCAGCAGGTTTTTCCAGTTTTAATATTATTTTAAAGACTAGTTTCAAGCACAAATGTCCTTGTTTTCAAAGATTTCAAAGTGAATTGACCCGCCTTAGCTTTTTTTATTATTTAGATAATACATTTCTGAAGAGTGAGAGGGTGTGTGGCAATCATCTTTCACTCAGTTTCAGCCAGAACAGACCCCAGAAGAAAACCCCTGACCCTGTAGACTAAGAGTAAAAAAAAAGTATGGATGCACTGCTTAAAATGTTGTTCTTATTTAAATATAAAGATGAAAATTTTAACCCTTTCAGACCCTTATCTAAAAGAATTGATATTGCTTTCACCAGTTATGTAAAATTCCCTAATAGATGTTATATCTACGTATGCGGTTGCAGCTGGGTCCAGGTGAAGTACTGCTGATCTCAGACCAGCTGCTGCTGAAAGGAACCAGATGGAGAAGTAGTTGTATATTCATCACTCGTGGACATTTTGGATGTGGTCTACCCGCTCTACCAGCATCTGTACTCCACAGCCACCTGCCCAACCATTTAGACCAACACACTCTTGCATTTCATTTGCCCGTGAGTGTGGTCAACAAATAGTGTGATTATTAAAAAAGATCTCTCTTTAAATCTATGGATCCATGCTTAAACAGCCACGCCTCACTCGGTTCTTTTGTGAGAAAGCTTCTAAAGACACTGTAGCTTCACATGTCCATTACAACATCTCATTCGGTTTCATCTTTATTTTCTTGACCTCTCCAACTTTATAAAACCATTTCAACACCACGATGACTGTGGAATGGTAGAAATACAACTCAGTAACAATTACAACTCAACAAATCACGGCACAAAACACATTCTTCAAACATTTCACACATAAACCATTTACTGTGTGCATCTTTAAGTGAAACTAGGAAGACAATCAATGTGGTTACGCACAGGTCCATGTTAAATTAAAAGTCCTCTAACAGTTTTGCAGTTAAAGAATCCCCTACAATTACAATAAAATTACTTGGTTTTCAGGGTGCATTTGACAACCAACAGTCTTGAAAATGGCATTTTGCTGTAACAATCCCAGCTTTGGTCCTCATATATTGGATGTGCATGCTACAAGTGGATTTACTTTACTTACTGTTGGTCGAAGAAGGAGAGGAGGGAGAAGGATTCGTACAAAGAGAGAGAAGAGGAAAGGCAAGAGTATAGATCTGAGAATAGGGACTCTTAACGTTGGTACAATGACAGGGAAGGGTAGGGAGCTGGCGGACATGATGGAGAGAAGGAAGGTAGATATTCTGTGTGTGCAGGAGACCAGGTGGAAGGGTAGCAAAGCGCGTAGTATTGGAGGGGGATACAAACTGTTTTACTATGGTGTGGATAGGAAGAGAAATGGGGTAGGAGTGATCCTGAAGAAGGAGTTTGTGAGGAATGTTTTAGAGGTGAAAAGAGTGTCAGACAGGGTGATTAGTTTGAAGTTAGAAATTGAAGGGGTGATGTTGAATGTAGTGAGTGGGTATGCTCCACAAGTAGGCTGTAAGTTGGAAGAGAAGGAGGGATTCTGGAGTGAGTTGGATGACGTGATGGAGAGTATTACCAGAGAGGAGAGAGTAGTGATGGGAGCAGATTTCAACGGGCATGTTGGCGAGGGCAACAGAGGTGATGAGGAGGTGATGGGCAGGTTCGGTGTTACGTAAAGGAACCTAGAAGGACAAATGGTGGTGGACTTTGCCAAGAGGATGGAAGAGACAGAGAGACAGAGATGGGAAGGATGTGCAACAGATAAGGGTGATTAAAGATAGAGAAGGAAAGGTGCTAACAAGCGAGGAGAGTGTGCAGAGAAGATGGAAGGAGTATTTTGAGGAGTTGATGAATGACAAGAATGAGAGGGAAAGAAGGGGGGAAGAGGTGAATATTGTAGAGCAGGAAGTTGAAAAGATTAGAAAGGATGAGGTGAGGAAGGCTCTGGGCAGAATGAAGAGTGGAAAGGCTGTTGGTCAAGATGACATACCAGTGGAGGTGTGGAAGTGTCTAGGAGAGACAGCTGTTGAGTTCCTATCTAGGTTATTCAACAGAAAAGTGTCTTAGTGCCAATCTTTAAGAACAAGGGTGATGTGCAGAGTTGTAACAACTACAGAGGCATAAAGTTGATGAGCCACACAATGAAACTTTGGGAAAGAGTAGTGGAAGCTAGGTTAAGAAGGGAAGTGGATATTTGTGAACAGCAGTATGGCTTCATGCCCAGGAAGAGCACTACTGATGCAAGTTAATGGAGAAGTACAGAGATGGTCAGAAAGAGCTTCACTGCGTCTTTGTGGATTTAGAAAAAGCGTATGACAGGGTGCCGAGAGAGGAGCTATGGTCCTGTATGAGGATGTCAGGAGTGGCAGAGAAGTACGTCAGAGTAGTTCAGGATATGTATGTGAGGAGTAAGACAGCAGTGAGATGTGCTGTAGGTCAGACAAAGGAGTTCAAGGTGGAGGTGGGGCTACATCAAGGATCAGCTTTGAGTCCCTTCTTATTTGCTATGGTGATGGACAGGTTGACAGATGAGGTCAGGCAGGAATCTCCATGGACAATGATGTTTGCAGATGACATTGTGATTTGTAGTGAGAGCAGAGAGCAGGTGGAGGAAAACCTGAAAGTTGGAGGTCAGCTCTAGAAAGAAGAGGAATGAAAGTCAGTCGCAGCAAGACAGAATACATGTGTTTGAACGAGAGGGAGGGAACTAGAACAGTGAGGTTACAGGGGGCTGAGGTCAAGAAGGTGCAGGAGTTTAGGTATTTGGGGTCAACAGTCCAGTGTGACGGGAGTGTGGAAAAGAGGTGAAGAGACGAGTGCAGGCAGGTTGGAGTGGGTGGAGAAAAGTGTCAGGGGTGTTGTGTGACAGAAGAGTGTCAGCAAGAATCAAAGGAAAGGTGTACAGAACAGTAGTGAGACCAGCTATGATGTATGGGTTGGAGACTGTAGCAGTGAAGAAGAGACAAGAGGCAGAGATGGAACATCAGAGGGACAGCTCAGGTTAGTTGTTTTGGAGACAAAGTCAGAGAGGCCAGATTGAGATGGTTTGGACATGTGCAGAGGAGGAATAGTGGTTATACTGGTAGAAGGATGCTGGAGATGGAGATGCCAGGCAAGAGGTCAAGAGGAAGACCAAAGAGGAGATATATGGATGTGCTGAAAGAGGACATGAAGGTAGTTGGTGCAAGAGTAGAGGATACTGAGGACAGAGTTAGGTGAAAATGGATGATTCACTGTGGTGACCCCTAAACTGGGAACAGCCGAATGTAAAAGAAGACTGGATGCAGTTCCAATCATTAGACTGACACTTTGATGGAACCACATTTGAGCAGAACTTAACCCTGTAATGACTGGTGACATGTTTCAGGAAATTAGGAATAGCTTGAGGATAAAACATTGCAAACACCTTGAAGGTTTACACATCTTCAGTTAATATAAACTACCACAGCTACACTATAATTAAAAGAAAATCACCAAATGATTCGCTCTTAGCAAGATCAAGCAAGCCATTCTTCAGAGCTGAGTGTATTTCAGTGGGCAGGTCGAAATCTGCACGCAGCAGTGGCTCAGGGAAATGATGGATTCTCTTCCACTGCTAACATGTCTCAGAGAGCGAGAGGAGTGAGAGGGAGGAGCCAAACTCTGCTCGAGTAATAAATGAGGACGGCTGATAACACCCTTTTACAACACACACCACACAATCAGAGTGTGAAATTGAGACAAATCCGAAATGCATTGGAGGTCATGAAAGATTTTATGGAATAAAAGCAGACAGCAAAACCTGTTGCCCTCCTCTATTCTCTTTCAGCGAAAATAACTCAAGCCTTCGTGAAAAGCTATATTTTCAACCCTGCAGTTTTTTTCTGGTTTGGCTATTTGCAATGCTCAGACATTCTTTCTCCAGCTACACAATTGCAAAATCCACACACCAAACTGGTGGATTGTTCTTATAATCCACTTGTTTTTATAAACGTTTTGGAATATTGCATAAGAATACCCTGGAAGAAAACAGCAAGATAAATTTTGCAAACATTTTGAATATGCGCACAACACGGAGTAGGACAAACCATTTTACCCCACAACAGAAGACTATGATGGGAATGCATTTACTGAATAAATCCTAATTCCAATGCAATAGGAATGCGTTTCTGCGTCGGAACTGGGGCGTGATGGGGCAGTATTTGTTAGGCTAAACAACGGACCAATTTCATTCATTTGAAATTTTGATTTGGTTATTCTAAAATTCCTAAAGTCTGTCATCAAAGTGATTCGGGATGATCACCTCCCAGAACTGTCTTGACTGCGTTCCCAAAAAGCAGTCTTTCCCCTCCAAAAGCAAGATGACATGACTGCACATGTTGCATTTCGTCTATGTGCGAATGAACGAAAAAAGGCCTTCTCCAAAGGGAGCAACTTCCTTTTTAATTTATATTTGATGCCAGTTTATCTTTGAAGTGACAATTTTGTACTCTTGGACTAGTTAGAGCGAAACAGATTTATTTGCAAATATGTTTATACATTTACATTTAAATTTATGCATTTGGCAGACGCTTTTATCCAAAGCGACTGACATTTGAATGAAAATATTTTTTTCTACGATATTCCAGTTTTGCCCATCTTTGAATGGAAACTTGACTGTTGACATAATAAAAGGCACAATTAACAGGAACGATCAGACAAACATAGCTGAGAATTTTTTATGTTTTATTGAGATGCATTTTCATTTTTGCGTTCTTATCAAAGAAAAGGTAAAATGATGAGTACAGGGTACTCTTAGCTAAAGTGTTATTTTATTCAGGTTCCAAAACAGTAACGATAGAGCTAAATGGGCAGCAAAGTGTTAGAAGGTTGTCAGTTGGAAAGTTGTCAGTTTGAGTTTGCATGTTCTCCCCGTGCTTGCGTGAGTTTCCCCCACAGTCCCAAAAACATGCGTCAGGTTAATTGAATAATTCAAATTTCCCCTTAGGTGTGAATGTGTGAGTGAGTGTTGCCCTGTGATAAACTGGCGACTTGTCCTTGGTGTACCCCTGCCTCTCGCCCAAAGTACACTAAAGACAGGCACTGGCAGACCCCCGTGACACCGGAAAGGGAATAAGCTTTATATAATTGTATAACAGATCGCACAAACAAGCTAACTTTTTGCATTTCAAGCCATTTTTGTCCATGTATGGATGGAATTTGTTAAACTATTATTAATATTAAATTAACTTCTGGACACTGGGAAACCCACACCTCTCAATGAATTATAGTATACACTGTTCGCAATTCTCTCTCCATTACAAATTTAAATGCCTGCAATTTTCTTTATGAATTTAATTCAGAATATCTGAGATGTATAACTAGAAGAAAAAAGATAAAAATCACTAAAACTCCAGAATTGTTCATTTTCTGGCCCACACAAAGTCATTTTTCATGTTTAATTGTAGTCTAAGTGCTGCTATCAAGCATTACAACAGTTCAAGAGTGACTGTTTATCAGTACACTGGTATGGCAGTATGCAAGAGCAGCTTTGCCACAATATAACTTGACTAGTTTCAGAGCTGTCTGAAAGGAGACAGCTCATGTCACCGATGGAACACGGCCATGTCTGTTGTCATGATGTTGACAAGCCCAGAGATCTGCACTTAATCGACATCGGAAGATGCTGGTGTGCACTAAATAAATGACACTCATCCCTTTCAATTGATACAGACTGTTTACATGCTAAAAAAAAACTGTAAAAGGAACATAGTAAGAAAGGGCCTGCACCCTTGTGATGGTGGGGTTTCCATCATGGGCATTAATAAAGACTGTACGCAGGCTGATATGATAAACAGAGAGGGATAAATAAATTGGGAGAGACTGTGCATCCCATGCGAGACAAATAGTGGGGTGAAATGACATCAGCCGAATGCAGGACACGGCGCCCCTGAAATAGGCTGTGAAATTGATTCCATGAAGTGAATCATGATTTAATCTGCCACAGACAACGAGGTATAAATATTTCCCAGTAAGGAAGGAACAGCACGCTCCACGTTAACATGCGTGGTTTTACTTGTAATTTTGAGCACTACAATTAAGCACTTTACTTTCTATCCATTTTCTTTCAGACGGGGGTGACGTCTCCAGATCAAGTTGGTCTGGATTAAGTTACTATCTTGACACTACCATTTAAACCAATTCTGGTCGTAACTTGCCAAACTATTAACAATACATTAATTATTGATTGATTAAAAATTATTCCGATTATTTACTTTCCCTTTAAAAACACTACCGGGTGCGACTCTGCTCGACTCACGTTGCATTATATAGTTGCACCGACATGCCAAGCATGGAGAGCTTAAAAGTGAAGGCAACAAAGGAACTAATATCAAAGAAAAACTGGCCATCTGGACACAGCAGCAATGACACTGAACAAAAGACAGATGTAGACACTTTAGAAAGTTTGAGTGCCCATAGGCAGCACCTTTTATTTTAATATGCAAGTAATGTACCCTAATGTACCCATTTTTACTGTAAGTACTAAAATTGAACAAATATATATTCAAAAAAAATTTTAAGTAATCACTTACAAAAATAATTAAAAAAATTGTAAAAATATTTATAATCAAGTTGAAATCTTTTTGGTTTGAGGTAAACATGTGATGCCTGAAATGTCTTGATCCTAGATGTTGTCACTGCAATCATGACTCTTTTCCATGTTAACTATTACCGGGAATCCCACACCCCTAAATTATACTATACAGTTTCCAAAAAATAAACTCTATCCATAGTTAACCCTCGTGTATTGTTCAAATTCACTACCCTTTTGTGTTGTTATCAGATCAATATATTTTTGTTTCATTTTTTGCAGAGATCTCTTTATTTACCTTTTTTATGCCAGGATTTTTACCCTTTAATTGCCAAGATCTTGCACGATGTCACTAGTTTCAATAAAAACACTACCAGAATGACTTGTTTTCAATATGAAAAATGATTCTGGTTGGCATATCTTTTTACCTTTAATCACAGTCTTGAGCATCTCAAACATTAGTAACAGCATTTTCGTTTTTGCGCAGCACCAAGACATTTTTCTCAAAAGTAATTGCCCAGTTAAATTGAGTGTTTTGGAAAAATGTCAAAGCTTTTTTTTAAACTTTGTTTTTTTAACAGGTTTAAAACTAAAATTTGTCACCAAAAATCATTCAGTTTGATGAAACAGAGAAGAAGTGGCCAAATTTAGACTCAAACTCACCCTGGAGTGGCTGAAAACATACCCAACAACACATAAGAGTTAAAGGGCCCCTAAACCCTCAAACATCATGAGAATTTCAGAAATGTGAACGTGTCAAACATATGTGAACATGTTTTTCTCCGCTACACCTAATTGAGGTAAAAACTGGGTAATGTCTATCTTTTCTTGGCTATTTCTGATTTCAAGTTGCCGTGAAAACATCAAGAACAGGTCACCAGTTCACTGCAGCGCCACATTCACTAGGCATTAACTCTAATTGAGACTTGCAGAGGCTTTCTGTAAAATTTTACTGTCTGCAGAAAGCCTCTACTAGCGGTCCCTAACCATACTCTTTCATCTCAAGACCTTCTAATTGTTACCAACTGTGCTACCTTGCTGCCCTCTTTTGCCACATGCTTAATGCTTTTAAAGTATGCACGTTTTTTTTTTTTCAAACTCAACATAATTGTAAAAGCCTAACCAGCTTGGGTGTAAAGCATCTACAATATTGTTTTTTTCTGAATTTTCTGCATCCCTGTCTCAAAAAAACTATTAATATTCCAGACTACAATCTATGCTATTAGACTAACCAAAGTCACATTACGTTTGTGTCACGATTAGGGACTCCAATTCAATAACTGCTACAATCATCAAGGAGTTACTTAGCACGTCTTTAAATTTCATTTAGCTACGTCTCCTCAACACATCTGTTAAGTTGTAAAAAATGCTTCAAATTTGGAACCATGCAAGAAGCACTTCCAGCTGGGCCAACTCCTCTGAGGGAAACAGTAAATGGGGTCTAAAGTGCTCTAAAACTTAACCAGACTTTCTGAGCCATGCAACTAATGTTAATTAGTCTCCCTACTGTCATAGTGAAATTAACGGGATTGAAACCAGGCAATTAGTGGAAAATCCAATTTTAAAGTCCAAAGTTCAATTCTAAAGTTCAAACTTGGACACACATTGACACATCGATGTGGAAAGCAGATGGATTATTTCCTGCAGCCATTCCCAAGTGAGTCTTAAAGAGGCTCTGAGATGGCATGATATTAGAAGCTGATTGGCTGCTGGAGTCTTCGGCAGTGAGTGGGTGACGGGATCAAACCACAGAACAGGCCTCAGGCTTATTACACGGAAGAACCTGCGAGCCACATCGCTCAGTCCAGCCTATTAACCTGCTGTCACCTAAACACACCACAGAACAACTGTTTTCTAAAGTAGGACCAGACTGGACACTCAGGTTGTGCTTGGCTTTCAGAAAACAAAAGATTGAACCCCTTCCAACAGAAAGTAGAATTTGTCGTAGACTTAAAGGGGTCATGAATAGAGAAACCAAAATGTACTAAATTGCAAAACTTTCAAGACTCAGAATGATTTGTCGTTTTAAAAGAACTGCTTTCATTACAGCCTGCAACTATGTAAGTTGATATACACACATCACATGCAGATATTGAGCTTCTCGAGGTACTGACAAACCTTCACTGTTGCTCAAATAAGCTAGCTGCACAGGATGCCAACATTCGTTTCTGAAGGTGGAGTATTAAAGAGCAGTGTTCTGTTGGAAGGTGTAACAACGAAACATTTGTTCCCCTACCAGCAGAACTTTAAAAAAAAAGAATAGGTAAAGTTCATTTTTAATTAGGAGCAAGCCAGCGTGTGGAATAGCACACCTGTTTATCATCTCCATTCAACCAAAGAGTAAAAAACCAGGGGGAATAAAATCATATCAAATGTCACACATGACAAATCTTTGACCAATTGGAACTACTATTTTTTTAGCCAATTAAGAAGCCCCAATCACTTATGGAACCTGGGTGAAAGATTTCAAAGCCAACACACATTTATTCAACAATATGTTTTTAATGTAAATTTTGCTATTGCGATATAATTTGAATTCCATGAACTGTATAACATTAGTCTGTGATCCCTTTAATTGGAAGCCTTTGTTGATTCCGTGCAAACATTTACTGTAGTAGCAGTAGTGTGGGATATAAAAGTAATCTGCTTTGCATATTGTCTGCATTTATACCTAGACATCTATGCTCCAGAAATACAAGGGGACTAATGGTTCTTAAAAAGTTCTATCAGAAGCTACAGGAAGTTTTCTTTTTTCTTATTTTTATTAACTCTTACCAGTGTTTCTCTAAGTGGGCAGTTTATTAGATTGGGAATGCAAAGTATAAGATTATTTATGTCAATCTCACAGCGTTTAATCATTTTAAATATATGTATTATGCCAACATTCAGTAGTTAGATCATCTAAAGAGAATGCCGTTTAAGTTAAGTTGTCATAATTACTTATTAATAAAAATATAAAAAAGCATAATCATATTTTTTTGTAATATTGCCAATTAATGATGGATTTACAAAGTTTAAAAAGAAAGAAAAAGGTAGCTTTTAAACTATTAGTTAAAACCCTTATTTTACATAATCATCTAAAACGTGTTTGGTAAACAATAGTAACATGAAGAATCAACTTTATTTTAATTTGGTTACAAAAAGTTGATTTTTAAATAAATAAAACCGTAAGATTGTATTTATCATTTACTAGTGAAGAGTGATAATTGATAATACATCAAATCATTTCTTAAATATATGAGAAACTTTGACCCTGTGACTCAGAACAAGCACCGTGTTGCAGACATTGATGATCTGATAATATAAAGCAAATGTTAATATTACAGAAACTTAAAAATGATAATCAGGTAAAAAAAAAAAAGAATTTTCAGAAGTACTTCGCTTAGGAACTGTATTATATCTCAATAACATAATTGCCACTTAAAAGCTCTGCTGGAGTGCCCTTGTTCTTCAGAAACTAATTTGATTGTTCATAAAATCTTTTTAAATGAAGAATCATCCCATATATCACATTCCGAGCTTATGGAACAGACACAGATTCATTCTGTCAGACTTTCATCTGATTCTAAATGTTATTAAGATATGATATGCGTGTAAATGAGCCATTTAGCATTTATGTCCATCTGTGAAATGTCTATTAAATGAAAAAGCAACACTGAACCACAAATGACATGTCTAAATATTTTACTGAAGATAACTAGATGCATATAGAGTTTCAGAACTATACAAAATTTGAATTAAAGAGGCCACAAATATTGTTTTTTCAGGAGTTCAACCGTCTGGACTTGCCCTAAGTTTGTGAGCATGTGCGGCCATCTTTCTCAAATGCGTCCGAATAGACACCCCCCAAGGAGTGATGAAGGAGCTGGAAGGTGGGAGCGATGATGCAGATTCGTACCGAGTCAAAGAAGACTATAAAGTCTGTGGGTTAACAGAATAAGTAAAGTCCAGATTACCTCGTCCCGAATAATAATAGACTAGCCATATGAACAAATCACCTCCCTTGTTATTGGGAGAAAGGAGGTTGTGTATTCACAGCATTTAATGGAAAATAAAAATTGTTTATAATTATTTTTTTAGGTGATATAGATATATATCTATATATATCAAGATCTAGATTAGATTTGTTGACTCTTTACTAAAGACTCAGTATCTATTACTGTTTGATGATATAAATATAAATGTGCCAATTTTTTCTCACTTTAACATTGATGGATTTATAGCATTTTGGAACAAAACTTTTTTAGTCTGTTTGCAGACTAAATTCCTTCACAAATCATCCACTACCCATAAAAATTCTGAAATACCACAGCATTAATTTTATGATGGATTCTACATTCTATTGACAACTCAACCTATAGGTAACCTTTGTGATTATCAGGCTTTATTTTCATCCCCTTTGACTGATAAGAGCTCCTGTTCAAACGGGTTTTACATCTAATCCTTCATGTCGTTCCCTTGCCAGACATTCCCACATTTTCCTTACAGTACAAAAGAGCCTTGTGATAAAAATAACAATGACATATCTTGATAAGAATCACGAATCAGCTACCACTTCCACATAGGAAGCACAGGCCAGTCACTAATCCACACACACCTATAGTCCACGTCTACTTCGATGGCGGGCACATGTCCAGTGTAAGCAGTCCTTTACAAGAGGAATGATGTTTTATTCATGAGAGCCAAGCCATCTCTACACATGAGCTATTATATTTCTCAACCCTCATTTATAGCTCTCGTGTGCGACGCCCAGATAACAGGGGAAAATTGCCTGGAGGGCTGAGAAGACACGGCGGGAAGTAACGCCGGCTATCATAACACCCAGCTGGAGGGATGACAGAGAAAGAGACATTTATCAAGGCAGCAGAGGCACCTTTCAACATACGCCATGTACATCTCAATGCAGCCGTGCACCTTCGCAATCATTGCGGCGCCCACATTAAGACTTCGTGCCAAGGTATTTTGAGGTCCGACTGAAGGAATTGTAGCTCAAGACCAAAAACTAAACACAACAGTGGTTATTTAATGCCCCACAGTGTCACACCTTGCTGTGTCACAAAGCACTGCTTTTAAAAACAGCGGGAGACGAGCGTGTGACCTTCTTTCTGGGTTTGCAAGAAATGTTTACTCCTTATTTAATTTCTTCAGGAATGAGTGTTTTGTGTCTAATAACAGGGTAAAATGTCTAATATAGATTCCCTAACAATGTACCAACCGTCTACATTTACTGTATTTATTCATACAGCTCCATTTACACGGGGAAATAATGTCTACGTTATCATTGTCAACAAGAAGATTCAAGTCTCAGGAGGCTGAACAGACGTTAAGGCTAAAAAGCTTGATCTGAACGGATCGTTTATGTATAGATCAATAAGCATTGGTTATTCAAACTGAAAACCCTGGGGAAAATGTGGATATGAATGTGGCATTCTCGTAAAAATATTGTTATAATATTAAAAAAAAGCATCTAAACTGCTAGTTCTATATGTAGTTTTCACATTTTTTAAATAAGAAACTTATTTTTAAAGACAATTTAAGCCTTTTTTAACAATGTTTTTAAAGAATTTGCTTCAGTTGGCTGTTGATAGTCAGTTGTCAAGTGAAGCAAAACTGATCAGAGTTTCAAACTTTATCACGCCATTCTGAATAACATGATAAAAACTTGATCAAACCTTTCATATAAATTGGAAGACATCAGCTCCACCTACTGGCAGCTTGAGTATGGGAACTGTTTTAATGTATGACATTGACCTCCATCAAAAAGAAATACAAAATTCTGAATTAAATTGTCTTGGGGGAAGGGGGAGATATGTTAGAAACAAGATACAAAACGTTATTATACGTAGAAGGAAGTGTTTCCATGATCAGGAATTTATAACCCGTAGTGGAACTGGATGATTGCTAGCAGGGTGGGCAGCTACTGGAACATTTGAATGGGGTTGATAGAATGACTACAGGATGGAATGATAAGGATCTGATAAGAGATGAAACGGCAGCCAGCCAACAATTTTGAGCCATGCTCCTACTTCAAATTGGAAGAGAAAAAAAGATTCCCCAGAGATGGAAAGTATAGCGGAGTCTTATTTCAAGTTCCTCTTTCTCCCTTTAGTTCACTCAACTGCTTAGCAATTTCATCACAATCATTGTGACACCAAGGTGAGGAGCATTACTGTTGTTCCAGTTTGTCCCTGAAGCCATCTTTTAAAGCAGACTTCTGTGTTAGTTTGGTTTATGTTGTTGTTGAGGCTCCTGCAAGAGTGTAAATGTGGAGCTAGTCATCATCACAGAAGCGGAACAGGACAAAAAAAGTATAATCCCTTACACGTTTTGAACCTATGAGTTTCAACAGCTGTTTTTATAGCTGTAACAGCTCAAATATGTGCAACGATCACTATTTTTTTCTCTGATTTCATGACTAAATGTAGCATTTATATGTCAGATCATCAGTGGAAAATAAGTGATACCTTTAGAAAGTGCTTGAACAAAATCATGGATTTGCCAGTCATGAACTGAAACAGAAATGGCTGTGTAGCAGGCTTAAAACTGAGCGGGGAACAGTAAAACTCTCCTACTAAGCAGAGGTTGACAACTAGACATAGCAACTAGACACAAGCTAGTTATACTGCATCAACAAGGTCTCTCCCAGACAAAGATTTAAAAAGCAGGGTTTCAGGATGTGCTTTTCAAGCTCTTTAGAAGAAACACAAAGAAAGGGGCGATGATGGGGATCATAGAGGCAGTGAGCATGAGCAGTGTGAGCTATGAGCAGTGGAAACATGGAGATTAAAGAGACATCAAGCTAATTCCAAGCAGAAGTTTTCCAGCATTGTCTTCAAGCGGTACAACCATCTACTGTAAAGAGAAAGTGTTCTTCATTGAAGAGATACTGCCAAAAAGGTCCAGGAAGTCCAATATGGAAAAGAAACATAAGGACTGAGGTGCAGAAAAGGGCAGCAGGGGCTTTGTACTGATGAGTCAGAATTTGGAATATTTAGCTGTAGTGGAAGATGAGTGAACAGTGAAACATCCTTGAATGTTTGGGCCTGCATTAGCGCTGGAGTTGGATTTGATCAGGGTTAATAGTGTTCTCAATGCAGAGAAATACAAGCAGATACACCTCATACGATACCACGAGGGTGCGGTATGACTGGCTGTAAATGTGATTCTGCAGTAAGACAATGCCAACCAAACATACAGCCACAGTCGAAGGCCAAAGGGATAAATAACTACAGAAAGTGGTAGCATGGCTACACAGAGCCCTGATCTTAACATCATTGATTGCGTGGAGAGACCAAAGGATGTGAGAAAGCTACATCCACAGAAGATCTGTGCGTAGTTCCCCATGGTGTTTGGACACAACCTACCAGCTGAGTTCCTTCAAAAGCTGTGTTCACGTGTACCTCGGAGAATTGCTGCGGTTTTGAAGGCAAGGGGTGCTCACATCAAAAGTGGATTTGATTTAGATTTGCTTCACGTCATTTTGTTCATTGATGAAAATACCCAATTAACACCATTTTATAACCAAAAGCCATTGCACAGTATATAGGCAGGTTGAACACAAGCTTTGGTTGCATTACAATTAGTTCCTAAGGTTATAAATAGTGAGCTATAAAAAGTTGCATGTCCTTGTTTGCAGAGTGCTGGAAATGCTGTGTACAGCTGCAGTCGTCGCTGTCCATGGTTCTGAATGACACAAGATCTTTATAAATAGAGTTCAGTATGTTAAAGGTAGGTTATTGTACATCCCGTTTGCTGTTTGTCTGAAGTAAGTATCGTCACCAAGAGTACTGATATAAACATATAGTATATTGCTTTATGGTTATATGCAAAACACGTGTTTTACATGAGTGATGTGTGCTTGAAAAAACAACCCATTGGTACAATTTTACCCATTTGCAATGTAAACAATATGATTTGCAGGAAACACAGTCACTTTAATGTTCAACCTCACTGCAAAAAACACACACAGTTCACAGATCGCCATTAGAATTGCCTTGATTTAATGGAATTCAACACATAAAGGTTCATTTCTTGTCCTTATGTACCTGGGAAGGAGAGTCTGTTCATCTTCGATGAAAGCAAAGAGGTAACGTTACTGATTGAAATCTCCCCCAAAGAAACAACGATTCCCTTCACAGACACCTTAATTTGCATGATCTATGAGAAAAAAAATAGCCCATCCAAAAACCAAAACAAAACATTTCACCTTAAATCATCTGCAAAAGTATGAGGCATTAAAAATGAAGGAAAATCCAGCAAAAACAAACAAACGTGACAGGTGCAAGCTGTAAGAAAAGTTTCCATTAAAACGTCACCAGGTCTGAAAATGATTTTCAGGTAAAGAAACGACCAAAATAAAAACAATGCTTCACGTGGTGACATCAAAATCACAAAACTCTCATGAACAACACCGAGAAATGCAAGCAAAGCATAGGCTATCTACAGCAAAAGTCAATGGAAGAACAAAAAAGGAAAATGGGTTAAAAATAAACATCGTACAAATACGCAAAAAGGAAGCTGCCAAAGCTATTTAAAAACCAGTTGCACGATTTCCCTCGACCGCAAGCACGTACTTGGCCAGTGTCGCTCAGAAGCGAATAGCCCCGAAAGGAATCCCTGCATATTAAAAACTTGAGGTACGGAAGGAAAAACGCCTCAAAACAACACTTTTCCAAACCTCAAAGCTCAACCCCCAGCCAAAAGGAGAAAGAAAAAAAGAAAAAGAGCAAGTGAAAAGACAAAAAGGGTTACAAAAAGACCTGGAAACGTACTCACCGAGTGGGAGTAAAATGTTGCGATAAAAATGCGTTATGGCACAAAACACAGTATGGCGAATGATGCGCGTTCTCTCAGTCTGTGAGCCCTCGCTGCGGTCACGTGACTGCTGCTGCCTGGAGCGGCGGGAAGAGGAGCTGACAGGAGACACCGTTAGTTAGTCGTTATCATTCCACACTGAGTCTTCCGCGATTCTCCGGTTGTTTTTCGCCGTCTCTTTTAAGGTTGCCGAGCTCACATGATGTCAGACTCAACGTAACGTCTAAAGAGAGCCTCTTAACGCCGTCTCTTTTGTTTGGTGTGCGTCTTGATTTTGGGACGGTAAAAGTAGCCTACTGTATAACGTCAGTGGCGCGTGTGCTCGTCATTATTTCTTATTTCCTTGGGTCCAGTAGCATTTAAATGACGATATCAAAAAAAACAAGACGTTTCTACACCAAATGAGTTGACATAAGCTTAAATTGTGCTCTATATTTCACTGAGGCTGTGATCTTATTATTCATATTCTGACACTACTTTAGATGATGAGTTCGTTTATTTTATTTAAATAGCGCTTTCACAACAGACATTGTCTCAAAGCAGCTTTACAGTAAACCAACAAGTTTAAACTAAAAAAGAAAAAAAAATAATTAATAAGTGGTGTATATGTCCCTGATGAGCAAGCCTGGGGCGACTGTGGCAAGGAAAAACTCCCTTTTTGGAAGAAACCTTGAGAGGAACCGGACTCAAAAGGGAAACCCATCCTCATTTGGGCAACAACTGCAGTGTGATTTATATAAACTATAGTATAAACAGATGATATATAAACAGATAATATAGTATAAACAGATGATGACTGTGTTAGGTGTAGGTCCAGGAAGCGCCGGAACATCTCCAGGTGAATCTGGTTGTTAGGGGGAGGAGCTGGTGGGCGGAGCCTCCGGGGCGCCGGAACATCTCCAGGTGAATCTGGTTGTTAGGGTGAGGAGCTGGTAGGCGGAGCCTCCGGGAGTCTGACACAGACACTGACACCATGATGGTTTCTAGCATGGTATTAAAACCATGTACTTGGTGGGTGAAAAAAAGTCAGACTTGGAGTTTCCATATTGGTAGTTGAAATGATAGAGTAATAGTGCTTCTCTCCATTTGCATCATGCATTGATTATGTATTTGGATATGATTTGCATCATGCATTGATAAGCTTGGGATATGATCAACCGTGACATCTTTCTGCAGAGAGCCATGTCGAGTCTAAGCGAGCCATGCATAATACAGGTG